>VNJO01005269.1:31222-141659 GCA_008042535.1 Drosophila tani | reverse complement strand
AATAACAAAAATGAGAGGCAAATTCGTAATATGCTCCGACTCACTAGGAGCAATCGAAGCCATACAAAACCCACTCAACAACAACACATACCCAGCACTCATCCGATCAGCCTTATCATCACACTACCCGAAAATCAAAATCCTATGGACTCCAGGACACAGCAACATAAAAGGAAACGAAATGGCCGACAAATCAGCTAAATCAACATTACAAATGCCACCTATATACAAACCAAACATAAGCACAAAAGACATAAGCGAATTCTTAAAACAAAAACTAAACCAACAAATACAAAACCTACTCCCCGAATGCAACACCTGGTACCAAAACATCAACACCAACAACACACACACATCGATCTACTCAAGAATAACACAACAACAAATAACCCGTCTCGACCAAATAAAGTTTACCCGATTGCGATTGGGTCACACGAACCTCACACACAAACATTACCTAGATCCAACAACTCAACGAAACTGTCCAATTTGCCACACACACACTCCAACCACCATCGATCACATCCTAAACTCATGCCCTGCCATAACCCATTTGAAACAAAACATCCTTAAAAACATTAATGCCACCCACTATTTAAGCAACCCCTCTGCAGAAAACATTAAACTTATAATCGAATTCCTAAAAGTATCTAAATTATACCACAATATATAAATATAAAATAACTTATTTTGCACCCATTAAAACCAAATAAACGCCCCTGTAAATAAGACCCTATTAACAACCATGTATATAGTCGATGGCCCTGGCAGCTAGTACTATTAGTTTATATGTTAGTTTTTAGTTTTATAAACAACTCTAACATTATATAAAAAAAAAAAAAAAAAAAAAAAAATATTTTTGGAAAATTTTGATGGCCGGCTGCCAGTAATCAAGCTTGGCGATGAGACTGTGGTGTATGACCTCACGCGAAAGTTGGAGAGGATCACAAGGGCGCCGTATTCGCAACTGGGTATTCAGTTCCTTGGACGCCTACATCGCGATCACGACCTGATCTGCAAGGTGTTTGAGGGATGCCAGAAGCTCGGCATGCCTGCGTCTGGCCGATCTGGGTCATCCTGAATGCCTATGGAAAGGCGCTGGTCAGCGACACAGATCCCGGCAATGTGCGCAGCATCCTCCTTTCGATGCAGAAATTGAACGAGCGTAACCGACTGTATCAGTTGGAGCTGTTCAAGGAGGAAATGCTGGCCTCCTTTCAGCAGGCGCTTATCGACCTGTTAATGAGCTGTGAGGGTGCTTTGCTCCTGGACATTATTGCAGAGACTATGTATGCGATGGGCCAGGTGGACCGCCGAAAGATGGTCGAAAGCTTTGCGCAGGCATCCCTGCCGGTGGCTTTCACCAAGAAGCTCTTTTTGCAAAAGAAGTCCAAATGCGTAAAAATATTGAATTCCATAAGAGGTACACCTAATGCCTCAACTCTAGAGCTGTAAAAACATCGATAGTGCTCTCACTCGATATTTTCGATTGTGATAGTCTAAACCATCGATAATATCGATACTATCGACAAAATAAAATGGGTTTAAAAAATTTACTTTGCTTAAACAAACCAATTTAAATGGCATAATTTATAAAAGATTTTATGTATTAAACAAAAAAACAATTAAATTCAATCACATAACTGTCTATATAGAATTTATATATAGATAGTTTTCGATTGAATTTATATATAGATAGTTTTCGATATTAATGATTAAGAATTAATTTAAAATATTTCGGTCCTATCTTAAGAATATAAGAATTTATAATTACATTTATTGGCAAAAACTTGTAAATTTTATACGAATTCACTGATTTTCGCATTAGCGATGTATCGATGGTAGAAAAAAACAATCGATGGTGACCCGGAGCACAGCATCATCGATAATATCGATAGTATCGTCGATAGTTTTACAGCTCTACTCAACTCAATTAATTCGTGAACAATGTTTGCAACGCCTTTTTAAGTTAAACTAATAAAGTTGCTAGTTTTCTAAAAACTAGTGTAAAGGGTGCTAAAGAGCTTTAAATGGCATTTCACAATTTTTATTTTTTGTTGGACTTTGCATTTCTATGCGATGTTTGTAAAAATATTTAATGAATTTAATTTATTTCTTCAAAGGAGAGGAGAAACTTTGCATACTCAATTTTTCTATAAATCAATTAGAAAATAATAGATTTGTTAATTTATAGAAAACAACCGAAAAGTTTAGAATTAAATATAAATAGCTGGTTGGCTGGCTGACCAACGCTGGCTGACGGCTGGCGGCTGGCTGGATGGCTGGCTGCCGGCTGGCTGGCCAATGCTGTGTCGAATTGTTGGGCATCAGAATCTAGCCGCGAGCCATAAACCTCCTCCACCGCGGCAGGCTGCCGGCCGAGGTGTGCCGTAGCATCGAGGGAAAATGCCAGCGTAAAACTTTTAATGTCTCCGCAGAGTTGAAACGGAGTGTGACGCCCAACAGCCAAAAATTAATAACTGCCGGTGTCGTCTGCGCCTGCTGGCGCAGCCCGGCGCTGCTGCTCCGAATTTAGGTTTGTGTTTGAGCTATTTAAGAAAATTAGGAACAAAAGAATTTTCTTAATAATACTCGTATAATAAAATAATAACGAATTTTGTATGGACTCTTAATTTATTTATTTTCACTGGCTGTCCTCTTCGATTGTATGCTCGAGCGCACATATTCATCGGAAACTGAATGCGTAGAATTTTTCATCAGCATTCGCATGCGCACCATTTTGCGTTTCGCATTAGATTCAACGCAAACATTGTTATACAATTTTATTGTGAGAAAAGTCTATCAATTTATATATATGTGATTGTGTGAGGCTCACAAAGAAAATGTAGAATCTATGATATGAAAAAAAATCGGTAAAAAATTAGAATAACAAATTTTTCAAGGCGCGTTGTTTGGTCGCGCAAAGCCTCTGTCGCTTATAAAATTTTCAAAGTCTCTTGGAAGACGGATGCAAATTGTGTTTATCAGAATTTATACAGTGCAGGACACTAAGCGGCACCTATTTAAATAAAAATCTTTATCTTTTTTTAATTCCTGTAGTCTGTTCTGCAACTCTAGTAATTGGTTTTTTTTTTGTCTAGTCCTATAACTGGTTGAGTATTATAGTTGCCATAAAAGGAATTTTCATATTCGTATCGGCGCATCAGACTCCGCAGCTGGGAAAAAGTTGCGGAGGAGCACTCGTACATAACCACCCCAATTAGTGATCATCTCGCCATTCACGCGGAGGCATCCGGTATTAGTTGACTTCATTGGCCTTGCCAAATCTTGTCTACGACGTCGGGCATACTGGAGTGGGTGGCAAAGTGGGCGATCCACTAACTTGCTCTATTTTTAGGTGGACTTCTTTACAGTACATTATTCCACACATCGTGTGCATCGCAGGTACAACTCCTGCGCTGGGCATACTGTAGTGGGTGCCAAAGTCGGCGATCCACTAACTTGCTCTATTTTTAGGTGGTCTTCTTTACAGTACATTATTCCACACATCGTGTGCATCGCAGGTACAACTCTTGCGCTGGCCGCAACGCGTCTACAACCGGTCGAGCATGTTCATAATAAATATTTATACATTATTATGATTTCTAACATCCGTACACTGCCCTTCCAATTTGTTGGTTGTCCCTTGTCGGTGTCTGTGGGGCTGTAAGTTCCTGACTGCAAGTGAAACATGAGAATGTAGTCTTTTTTCTGCTTTTAATTAAGTAACGGGGGGGGTAAATATGCCTTAAACTGTCTATAAAATGAATCATTTTTCCTTGTATTTCGTCTATTCTATGCTGCCATACTTGGGGAGCATACTAAAAAAAAAATGCCTATGGAACTAGAATTTATTGGATAGGTGTAGAACAGAGTTGGGCACGAGACAACGGAAAGAGCAATTGATCAAAACTCTCAATTTCGTCAGTAAATTTTAATGTTCTCGTGCCCGACCCAAAAGAACGACTAAAGAACAAATCAAAACTTTTTCACTTAGTCCAGATGTGCACAATTCCCTTTAAAATTGTTTTTGCATTGCTATCGTCGACAACCCTTTTCCCCGCCTCTCTGGCGCCTAAATTTCTGTGGCATTGCTTTTGTAAAACTTCACGGATCGCTAAGCGCGAGCATCGAATCGCCGCAACGTTCGTTTTAACGGTAACCGCGGCAAACAATCATGCAAAAAAAAAGCACAATATCACTGGCTCTCTCTCACTTTTATTTTATTACATAAAATTATTTAACTTTATTATCACTGCACTTACCGTAAGTCAAAGTGACCGATTTCGATCGATTTTGACCATATTCTTTATTTTTCTTGGTCACACTGGTTACCGAACGAAATGAACCACAATTACGCTCATGGAATTCCGTAAGCGAATAAAGAGAAATTAATTCAAACGCATTTGATTGGGCGCATTATTAATGTAATACGCCGCAATCAAATGCGTTTGAATTAATTTCTCTTTATTCGCTTACGGAATTCCATGGGCCGGCAGCCTGCCGCGGTGGAGGAGGTTTATGGCTCGCGGCTAGATTCTGATGCCCAACAAATCGTCGCAGTATTGGCCAGTCAGCCAGCCAGCCTGGCTCAGTATTTTGGGTGATGTTAGCGGCGAAAATTGTCGCCGGACTCCTTTGGCGTCAACTCCTCAAGAAACTTTTTGATTTTTCTATGAGTTGAGGCATTAGGCGTACCTCTTATGGAATTTAATATTTTTACGCATTGGGACTTCTTTTGCAAAAAGACCTTCTTGGTGAAAGTCACCGGCAGGGATGCCTGCGCAAAGCTTTCGACCATCTGGCGGCGGTCCACCTGGCCCATCGCATACATCGTCTGGGCAATAATGTCCAGGAGCAAAGCACCCTCACAGCTTATCAACAGGTCGATAAGCGCCTGCTGAAAAGAGGCCAGCATTTCCTCCTTGAACAGCGCCAAATGATACAGACGGTTACGCTCTTTCAATTTCTGCATCGAAAGGAGGATGCTGCTCACATTGCCGGAGTGCAATGGAGTTGAAGGCAAATAATAGTGCCGCCACCGCCATCGCCACCAATTAAATAAATTCCAACAAAATTGTCGATGAAAACACAATTAAAATGTTTTGTATTTGCTAAAACGCATATAATGTGTCTTGCCTTTACGGCTATTATCAATTCCAAATTATCCTCACGGCTTTTGAAGCGCTCCAACCGAGCACCCTTCACCCTTCCCTTACATTCTGCTCACGAAATATGTGCAATTGAATCACAGCTGTTTATTAGTGCGTTCTGCTAACCGTTTTACCCGTTTCGCTCACGGAATTCCATTCATCTTAGTACCCAACCAAACGAAATACCAGAAAATTCTTCTTGCTCTTTTCTTTCTTTTTTTTATAAGAAGTTTTTCGCTTATGGATTTCTTTTGTCGATGTTAGTACTAGCCTTTAGGTAATATAAACGATTTATTTTGAAATTAATACTTGAAGATTAAAAGCTAGAAGCTAGTTTTCATTTGCCCATAAGTTTGGCTATTTCTGGCTACTTCCAGCTTCCTCTTCTTTATCAACTTACGTTCAGTTATCGATAGGCGATAGGTGGGTGCTGCGTGTGCACAGTCAAACACATGTTTGCAACAACAAAAATAATAGAAACAAACCGAGCTGCAAAAACAACAACAAAAACAACATCGGCGCACGGCACATATGCTGGCTCCCCCCGAAATAGGAAAAATAGAATCACATTGCCAAATTGCAATTCGCCTGCCGTGATCTGCTGGGAACCGCGCTTGGGGCGAGTGGAGAGTGGAGAGGAGAGGAGCCCGCCTCCGTCGCGTAATAATAGTTGGGGGCAGCCCCAGCGGCCTGGAGATCTCGCGTGCCCGCCCGTGTGTGTGCGCGCCGTCGTCGTCGCCGCCGCCCGGCAATAACAATAACAAATTCGCTTTTAATTGAAATTTATTTGTTGTGATGCGGCTGCCACTGGGGGCTCCATATAGTCCTCAGTCGTAGATCGTAGACCGTAGTCGTAGTCCGTGGCCCGTCGTAGCCCCTCAACCTTCATCGTCGCCGTTGCCACGCCCCCCAAATCTTAATTAACCGGAGCTACGCGACGCAAAGGAATTGAGCATGTTAATATGTTAATTGGAAGCAATCAATGTGCCTGAAGCCCTCGCCCTCGCTCGAATCGAACGCGAACGCGAAAGCGAACGGAAGCGAGATCCCGTGGAGTCCGCATCGGAAGAGCAGTTAGTCTAGCGATGGAAGCCATGGAGGAGGAACGCAACGAGAAGAAGGTGCTCTGCGAGAAGATCATACGGGACATCAATGCGGTGTTCCTCAAGGATCAGGATCTGTAAGTACTAGAGAGTATGGCCTTCTATGTTCCATGAATTCATAGGAATCTAGAGTCGCTAGGTGCCCATCATGTGAGGCTTTCATTAAAGTCTCGCGGTGACCACGATGACCTTGTTGCCTACGCCAACCACATTTTGAGAAACCCAACCGAATCTATGCTATGCGAAAGCAGAGATAACCAATCTTGATTTGTGGCCAGTATTTAGGGCCTCTTGTAGATTCCTGGATTAGATTAGCTCCCAATAATTCCGATTCTGCATAATTTGTTCTGATTTGGGGTTGGAATTTGATCTATAATCACTATAATCCTTCACAGCGCCTCCTTCGAGATCATTCCCAAGGAGACCAATTGCAACAAGTCGCCGGTGGTGCATGTGGAGCACAATCTGGGCCTGGAGTCGTGGTGTGCCCAGCATGTGTACGATCACGCCCATCGCACCCTCATCTCCCATCGACGCCAGTCGTCGCAGCAGCAGCTGCGAACGCTCCAGCAGCAGCAGCAGAGCGACGCTCTGGCCAAGTACCTGAACGTGGCGCTGCTAATCAATCCCGATGTGACAACCTTTTGGCACATCCGCCGCCAGCTGGTGCAGAAGAACCGGCTGAGCATTAACAAGGAGCTGCAGTTCTCCGCCCTTGTGCTCTCCATTAAGCCCAAGTCCAACGAGGCGTTCGCCTACCGTCGCTGGCTCTACTCCTTTCAAAGTGAGGCGAGAGAAAATAGGTAACTAAATGCAATTTTAATCTAATTAAATTATCTTTTTCCAGGCGCCGATGCCATTGACTGGCCCAACGAGATCGGCATCTGCGAGCGGGCCGCCGACCGTTGTGCCAGCAACTACCACGCCTGGTCGCACCGCCAGTGGATCCTGCAGAGCGGCCCCTGCCTGCTGCAATCGGAGCTGCTGCGCACGGAGAAGTTCATGCGCAAGCACATCAGCGACTACAGCTGCTATCACTATCGCCAGGTGCTTCTCGGTCGCGCCTACGAGCTTTGCTTCGCCATGCCCAGCGATTGCTCCACCTCTCCGTTTTCCAGTCTGCACCAGCTGCTGACCACCACCTACGGCCTGAAGGGGGTTGAGAGGGCAGAGAGTTCGGAGGACCTGCTGGAGCTGTTGCTGCCCCGGCTGGATCGCAATTCGGTGAGCAGCCAGCGGCTGCGCTCCTTCCTCTACTGCTGTAATGTGGCCGCCAGCGATATGCGCTTGTGCGTGGAGCAGCAGGCCATGTACGGGCAGCGGGACTGCTTCGAGCTGCATCGTCGGGCGGCGCTCAAGTTCATCGTGGAGCAGTGCGTCCGCCTGGAGGCGGGCCTGCCAGCGGTCAGCGGCGGTGCCGGGGGTGCATCTGCCGATGATCTGCAAGCATATTTGAGCCAGCTGGACTTTGAGGCCCATCCCTTTCTCGCGGCCGTGCGGCGGGAGGAGTCTTCGCTGGGCGTCAAGCATCGGCGCTGGTGCAACCTTCACCTGAGCTTTGGCTATCCAGCGGATTAGTGGTTAGTCACCGGCGAGGGACCTGAGAAACAAATGTGAAAAGCTCAAAGCTGCGGATCAGGAAGATCAGGAAGTGCGCGCAGCGAGGAGAACTCAAATCAATCTACCCCATAGGATTACTTACTCTTTTTCGCCTGATCCCGTTCGTTCTCGTCGTTGTCCTCGATCCGTTATTAATAATAGTTTTGAACAAGAAAGAAAGGTATGAGCTATATAATATGGTTTTCTGATCCGCTGTGCTACCTACAATAGAAAAAAGAGAAAGTTTCACTTAGAAAACGAGAGCTTAGTTTGCTTGGAAACGAATTAACACCACTAGATCGACTCGGCTGTTGATGTTCATAGAAAGGTAGCTTGGGGATTCCGGAGTGAGCTATATGATATGGTTTTTTTGATCCGCTATGCTACCTACAATAGAAAAAAGAGAAAACGAGAGCTCAGTTTGCTTGGAAACGAATTAACACCACTAGATCGACTCGGCTGTTGATGTTCATAGAAAGTTGAAGGCTGCAAGCACATACAAGCTCACCCAAAGGAAAAACTTGGCTCAGCAAAGGGTGTTGATGATAATGAATAGAATTTATAACGGATCGGGAATCAGGAGAAACGCAACGGGAACAGGACTCTATATATACTCTATCTATATATATACATCTATATATACAAGTATGTATTTACGCCCCCAAAGACAAATGTTCAACTACTAGCCCGATATGAGACGGATCCCACGGGATCTGGATCCCACCAATTGCATTTCGATATATATGTTAGCGTTTAACTGTTCGCCTATGTTCTCGATCCGATATCTGGGCTTGGACTTGTTATATCTATATATCCCCATGACCAGAGGTACGATTTAACCGATTATCGCCATGCCATGCACGTGTTTGTTGTTAGCCAATTTGCAGTTAGTTTTAAATAAATCCAACCAACAGACGACGACAGGAGGTGGTCGCTCAATGGGTAGGGGTCAGCGATTGGGGTCTAACCCTGCCTGCACGGCGAGAAAGCAGGCCTAGGATGCGATATATTTGGCTTTGTAACTTCAAATCTCTCATAGGGACTCCTTTCTCCACCCAACTGATGTTAAAAGGTTACCAGAGCAGGATCAACCGTAGATCTATCTCTGTAAACACTTGATACACTCTCCAGTTATCCAGAAAATCCATTAAATCATTAATAATTCATCTATTCGATATGATACAGTGTCTGTCCATAACATCGCCTGACCCTCGTTTTCTCGCCGTGCACTCGGATGGATTTCGGGTCGGTTCGGCTCGGAACTGGCGGTCACAGTGCGCACTCACTGCGCATGTCCCGGCAGCCGCAGCAGCAGCAGCAGCGAGATGCTGTGTCGAAGGCGAAGGCTCGACGAGATGACAACAGTTTAAGGCAGCGGAATCAGAGACTGGGCAGTAATCCCTGCCAGCGCTCAGTGTGTTTCTGGAGCAGTTCGCGTGCGGCCGTGTTGTGCAGTGTGTGTTTGTTGAGTGGTCCTGGTCCTGGTTCTGGTCCTTGGAGTTTATAAACAATATAAACGATGGTCGGAATGCCTGCCTGCTTGCTTTGAGCGATTAAACAATTTGAAACGGCGATCTGAAGCTGTTCTTCCAGCGGGGTTTGTACTGTTATTTGCATTCCCATTTCCACGCGACTGTGTGAGTAACTGTGTGAGTAACTGTTTGTGTTTGTGTGTCCTGTAAGTGGGGTGAGGGGTGTGGGGTATGGGTGCCTTTGTTTGGTTTTTAAAATATTCATATTCATTTTTCATCTTGCCTTTTTGCATTTGTTATCTCCTCCTGCCTGCCTGCCTGTCCCATCGCTCCCTCTCTGTCTTGCCTGCTGCCCGGAGGGGTGAGCGTGGCGCCCCCTAGGGGCGTGTGCCCGCAACTGCGCCTCAACTGGAGTTGTTGTGTGTGTGTGTGGTGGTGGTGGTGAGGGAGTAGTAGTGCCAAGTCTGTTTATGAGTTGATTATGAGCTGCAAAATGTTGTTCCCATTGTCTCCGGGCCTCTTGTCTCCCATTTACCATTTCCCATCTACTGGCAAGTCCAATCCAATCCAACCTCGCCCTGGGGCCAGGCTCCATTCCATTCCCAATTCCTGACCCTGGGGCCTCAGCTGGCACACCTGCAGTGTGCGTGTGTGTATACATGTGTAGATAACTCAAAATGGACACACCTGATGATTTTATGCGTGTGTGCCTGTGTGTGTGTTCCACAGCTAAATTCCTTTGGCCATGGAAGTACAACGACAACGACAATTGCATAGATATGGGGCCACACACAGTGGCGGCCGCACTTATAGCACCCACTCACTGTGTGTGGTTAATTACCGAAACCTGATTACTGCCCACAAGGTGAACCGTGGAGCCCAGCGCACGCTTGACTGAGATTGATCAACCCACACGCAGCACAGCACATGTCATCGTGTTGGCCTTGCCACTCATTCGAGGCTTGATGGAACTCTGAAATGCACTAATTGACTTATTGCGCTTCCGAGGGGCTATTGCATTAAGTTTATTTATATAATTATGTACATATGTAGAATTGTTGCATTTATAATTAAATCAGTGGTCGGCACGGCCCTATCCCGCGGGATAGGATTTTTCTCAGTCGGCGTCGCTGCCGATCACGCACAAAAGAGAACAGAAGAATCAGTGCCGACAAATTGTAATTGTGTGGCTAGATTTAGCCTATTTTTGCGTTAAATAGCTAGTTTTTAGGTTATAGCTAATTTTGTTGCCATATTACAGAATATTTTAGCTTTATTTTTTGTCATATGTAGCCATACAGTATTCAAGTTTCATTCATACAAATGCAATGTTGGCATTTGACTGTAGTGGTGCGGACCACTGAATTAAATCCTTACATATGCATAAATAAGACCAAGTTCCTTGCATCAACATCCTTTTTAAATAAAAAGCTTCTCTAATTAATTTCCATAGAAATGATAAATATTTTTTAAAAAAGAATCCTTAGCTCGAATTCCTTTCAGAGAAACATTATTAGTTTCCAACTAGTTAAGCAGCTTTGCATGATTTCCTTGAATTTCCCCGTTAGCCTGGGCTGTAAGCTGATAATCCTCGGACGCATGACATTTCCTGGAAGCCTGGCAGTCTGCTTTTAGCCAGAACTAGATGCGTTGCAATAACTAGTAGTTCCTGGAAAATGGAAAATGCTATTCAGTTCCTAAACGTCTGTCGGGCATTTAAAGTTAATATGCAAAAGGGGGGAGGGAATAAAGTGAAAAGCTTGTTGTGCGCTGCAGTTCTAGGGAAAATGCTTTTCATTCCCTAAACGGGGCATTAGAGGCTTACGCTCATGTTAAAATGCAAAATGGGGAAAAAAGAGAAAAGCTGGTTGTGATGCATTGCCAATTCCTGGAAAATGCTTGTCGGTTTTATGTCCTTTTTGCATGGTTAGGGGCTGAATCACCGCTTGGCCTGTTGGTGCGGCCGCCACTGTTTGCGCTGGTGAATATGTATGTATGCATGTAGCGAAAAGTGGCGTGAGGAGTCGTCCATGTATGTCTGTATGTCGTGTGTGGCCCACATAAGTATGCAATGCATGCACGGGCGAGCGGAAGCGCGTGTGTTTGTATGCGACAGTTCCGTTAGTTCCGTTAGTTCCAGGTGCAGTGACAGCTTGTCCGATAGATGGCTCTGCATTCAATATCCTCCTCATTTCCTGCTCCATTCACATTCACAGGCATTCCGCATTCTGCATTCCACTGCAACGGATAACTCGATAATATCCACGATAACATCCACGTACAGGGATCGGGGGACAATGAACCCGCCCACGCAGCGCAGACAATAACTTGAGCATCCGCACTCGGATTCACATTCAACATTCTCACAACCACAACAACATCCATATTCAGGCCCACGGACGGGGATGCTAGTGGAGGTTTCAACAGCCAGGAGCAGCGCAGCGGGGCGAGCCAGACCAGCGGGAGAGATGCCAGTTCCGGACTGGCAGCGGTCGTAAGATCCACTGTGGACAAAGAGTATCGATAAGTCGATAAGTCGGCGATAATGGGCAGCCTGCCGAATCTTCACGAGCTGGAGGAGGCGGAACGCAAGCGGGAGAAACGGCGCGAGTATGAGCTGCTGCTGGAGCAGCGGGCCCGGGACACGAGTCGCGAGCGGGAGCGCCTCTCCGCCTTCGCCCAGCAGCGCAAGGTGAGCTTTGCAGCCCGATTGGCCATTGTTTATCGATAAAAGCCGTTATAGTTTTGGCGATCGATAACATATTTGAAGGTAATTGATTTTTCTGGCATCCTCCTCCTCCTCTTTTCCAGCAATCCTCGTATAATGCCTACATAATGGCGGGCCTGGGGATCGGCGGCGGCTCGCTGAGCCTCAATGCCGCCGCTGGAACAGGCACAGGAACCGGAACCGGAAACGGAGAACTGCCAATCGGCAATGGGACGAGCTTCTCCGGCAAGTTGCCCCACCCCCAGGGAGCGCAGGGAGCGCAGGTAGCGGGCTCAGCATTAGCCATAGCGGCTCCTCCTCTGCTGGCCAACACCACCGCCACCACAATGAGTGGTTTCGCGATGCTGGGACTGGGCAAGAAGTATGCGCCGCACTCGCACCACCATCAGCACCATCACCAGCACCGTCACTCGCTGACCACCAGGCACCGCGTGCTCCGGACCCGCAGCTCCGGGGGAAACCAGAACGTCTGGGACGAGCAGATGATGGAGGTGAGTAGTGGGTGGGCCCTGCCCTGCCTGTTTGTCTATAAATAGAATCTCCGAGTGAATGGGGAGCTGTCGGGCTTGTCGCCTTGGACACTTGACCATCTTGTGGCTCAGTGGTGGCTCAGTGTCGGCAAGGAGGCAAGGAGGACGGGGAGCAGCAGGACACATGACAGAGCTGCAAAACGGATTATTTCTCCCGGTTGCACAACAAGTAATTAAGTAGAACCTGGCTGCCACCCCGTCCTCGTCCTCGCCCCGCCTTGCCTTGGACTGGCATTCGCATTCGCAATTGAAATTGAAGCCCAAGGCTGAATGCTGCAACGCCATTAGCTGATAATCCTTGGACCCGTGTCGGTTCCTGGAAGCCATGAAAGGCAGTATCCTTTCAGTGCTGAGAAGATAATTCCAGGAAGACGCCTCCGCACTGGCTATCCTCTTGCCTGCAAGGGATGTGCGTCATAGGGGGCTGCTTTCCAATTGCAACGATTCCAAGTAGCTTTCACTTTGTTCCCTCGGGTTCTGGGAAAGCCAGACTTTGGCTTTGTGCAGCTGAAGCCATATCCTGACCACTCCCTTTCTCTCTCTCCCTAGCAGCGCCTGACCACCTACTCGCCCTCGCCCATATCGACGCGCTCGCACCGTATCAATCCGGTGTCCTCGTACCAGGTGCAGGCCGCACTGGCCGCCTCCCGACGGCGAGAGTCGCTCAACAGCAGCATCGGGGCCACCTCCATCCGGCGCCTGATCACGCTGAACAACCGCAACTGCCGGCACAAGGTGCCCGCCCACGTGCGCCAGAAGGTGTGGCGCCAGTTCAGCTGCCTGAGCCTGGCCCATGGCCTGATGAACGCCGTCCTGCTGCCGGTGATGGCGCTGCAGGGCTCCAATGCCGTCTGGCATCACCGCGAACAATGGCTGCCTTTGGGGCCGGACGTGGGCTCCCTGCTGCTGGGCGCCCTCTTCCTGGTGGCGGCCGGCATGAGCCTGCCCAGCATTCGGCTAATGCGGCGCTATGGTTACGCTCCACTGCTGGCGGCCAACTATCTGGCGGTGGCCCTGTTCCTGCTCTCGCACCTGTACGCCTCCATCTACACGCTGCTGCCGGCCTACCTGCTGCTGGGCTTCACCCTGAGCGGAGCGGCCTGCTCCAAGGCGGCCCTCATTGTCCACTACGGCGGCAAGCTGAGCTGCTCGCAGCAGCACGCCTGCGAGTCGCAGCAGTCGCAGGCGGCGGTGGATGTGCTGCACGAGGAGCACAAGATGTTCTGCAACCGGGATCAGAAGGTGCGGCGCCTGGCCCGTTGGTTTCGGGCCTCCCAGGACCTCGGCCTCATTGCCGGCGCCCTGCTGGCCTCGCTGCTCCTCGCCTGCAGCGAGGGCGACTGGAGCAGCGACTGTTCCGGCCTGGTGGACAACGGCAACGAGAGCTGGCCGCCGCAGCTGCGGGACTTCTACAATCGGAACGAGCACGGCGATCGGATCTGTGGGGCGGACATGTGCCCGCTGCGGGTGCAGTTCCTCCTGGCCACGAACTATGCCAACGGCACGGCCCTGCCCAGCTCCATCTACGCGGGATTCATCGAGAGCGAGCCCCGGGTGGCGGGACAGTCGCTGCTCTGGCTCTATGTGCTCTTTGCGCTGGTCTCCCTGCTGCTGTCCCTGGTCGTGGGAGTGGGCAAGGTCCACTCCACGGGCTCGTCGCGACCAGAGAGGTCTGGGACTGGCGGCAGCGCCTCACGGGATGTGACCATCACGGATACCCTGCTCTTCGCGGGACCCCTGGCCTACTTTGTGGGCACGGAGCAGGCCTACATGCTGGGTGACTTCCTCCGGGCCTTCGTCACCTGCTCACTGGGCATCGGGATGATCGCCGGCGCCCTGATCGGCATGGGTCTGATGCAGCTCATCGTCTCGTGCACGCTGAGCATGCTCCTGCGGCACGTCAAGCGGATCGTGGTGATCTGTGAGTAGATTCCGAGTAGCCTATCCCCCATCCTAATTCAACTTTCCCCCTTCAGTGGCCGGCTTCTTCTTCCACTCCTGCCTGCTGCTGGCCCTGTCCAGCTGGAAGCCATCAAGCGACGACAGCGCCCTGTTCTACGTCATCGCCGCCTCGTGGGGCGCCTGCAACGGGATGTGGGAGACGCTGCTGCTCTCGCTGGTCACCCTGAATCACGCCGGCCATGTGGCCGAGGTTTCAGCGCCGCTCCTGGGGCTGCGCTTCCTGGGCCTGGGCCTGACCTTTGCCGGCCATGGGTTCCTGTGCGAGTCGCTGAAGGTGATTGCCCTGGTGGTGCTGCTGGTGATCAGCGTGCCGCCGTACGCCACGCTGGAAATCCGCCTGGAGGCGCAGCGCAAGGCGACGCTGGTCAGCTTATGACGCAGCATCTTCAGCTAGTCCCGACTCCTGCGGCGGGGCACCGTGGCCCGGACGCACACCATGTGAGGGCGTCGGAACACGGCAGTGGAAGCGGATGTGGACATGGCGGCGACGGCGGCGCCACCGGATCTGCTCCACATGCCGCCACCCGTCAGTATTGAACGAGAGACACAAGTCAAAGTCAGGCTGCCCAGGCTGCCACACTTCAGTATTTCCCAGCTCTTCGAGCAGGAGCAGAAGATTCCTGCTTAGTTTCTCCCGCTCGAGGTGGCTTCGGGCTTCGAGGATAACGATAACGATAACGAGTTCGTAAGACTAGCTCCTAAGATGATCTATGTACTTGTGCGCCGAGCCCGGGGATCCTTTTCGCTCCACCCGGGCCATAAGCATTCTCAATTGTAGCATTTGCCAGTGCCAGTAATGTTGTTCCATGTCTATAACCTATCTATCAAATAGAGAGAACGAGGGAGATCATACATTTACTGGGTTTATGCCTAGCCGGGTTGCCAGACCTGCACAATTAGCACTTTCAGCTGGTCTGGCAACTCCTCTGTCACAAAACCCAGTAATAGACGTTATATATCGGAGCGATATCACCCAGAATACTCGATGTATCCTACATTATTAGATGGTAAGCCTAGAGGGGCACCCAACCAGATACAATAAGCTGGGTCGAGTCTCACTCCTCCCGTAAGTTAGCCTAGGTGGAACCGATCCTGTCCAGAATCAATATGCATGTTTGTCTGTGTCTGTCTATCCTCTCGGTGTTATGTAAGTTGATGTAAGTTCAAGCCTCTCCAGAGTCAGTTCCAACCAACCTCCTGCTCCACTGGCTCACTGGCTGAAACTGTTATGATAACAAGGTGAAATCCTAAGGTCTTAGGTCTAAGAACAATGTTAACATTTTCGAGAATTTTGACAGAGAACAGAAGGTAGAGAGGCAGAGAGGGTGAGAGCATTGCCTGTGCATCGGATATAGCGATACGTTGTTGTGGTTTGCCATATATACTATATATACACGCGAATATATGTATTTTTTGTTCCCCAAGCGATGGTTCCGCGTCGAGAATAGCAAAGTAATACCGAAGTAAAACGAGTTAAGCGGGAATCGGAAATCGGGAACCGGGAGCCAGCCCCAGACAGAGATTACCCCGTTCGAGTTCTATGTGTATGGATATGTGTATTTGTATATCGTAGGTATGTCCAGCTCCAGCTCCAGCTTCAGCTCTAGCTCTAGCTCTAGCTCTAGCTCCAATAAAGATTCCACAGCAATTGCTGGCTCTGTTTTTTTTGGCAAGTGTATTTATGGGCTCAGCCGGGGGCGGCAGCGCGTCTTAAGTGGCAATTAAGAGCCGCCACTTTGGTTCTGCCTCCGCCTAATTACCAGCAACTGGATCTATTCGTGGGCGAGCTTTCGCCGCTTGGAGCTTTTTCTCACGTCTCTCGGAGCGCGAAAGCTATAGATCGGCCAGCGATCGGGTGTACTCTACTGCCCTGAACGTGAACGCTTGTTAGCTTTATCAATTGGGGTACTTAGTGTACTGAGTGCCCAGCTAGTTACTTGCTTAGTTAGTGGCTTTGTGCGCAGCCAGAGAGACGCTTTCAAAGCCCATGGACACGGATATTGATCAAGACGCGGCGGTAGCCACTTCCAACTCCGCCTGGAGCGGCCAGCTGGCGGAGATGATGGCCTGGTTTGAGGGCAATCCCAATCTGCCCGAAAAGATCGGTGAGTCAGCCCCCCCCTCCACGGAATAAGTGGCCATGTCTCGCTTCGATTGATAATCAGTCAAGTGTGCGGCGGGATTAATGGGCGCGCAATAACCCGATATGATTAACGATCCATTAACCTTGCCAGTGGCGGTGGCAAAGGTCAAGTGCGCGGAGTATCTCTTAGTATCTTTTAGAGGATACTTCCTAGTATCGGAGATACATATCTCTCACTTCCCACAGAACCCATTGTGATGCTCAGATTCCTCAAGTGCATGGCCTACGATGTGAAGAAGACCCAGGCCCTGGTGGAGCTGAACTACACGATGCGCAACAAGCATCCGCATCTATTCATGGACCGCAACATAGAGGACGAGATGACCGCCAAGGGCCTGAAAGTGTCGTGAGTGGCCGTGAGCCGAGATCTAAGATCGTTCTTGGTAATACCTTCTGCCTTGCAGCGACCTCCTGGTACTGCCCGGCATCACGCCCGAGGGCAACAAGCTGCTCTTCTTCCGCATGGTCGACATGGATCCAACTACGGTGGGTGAATCCATCCTTCACTTATCCCTTTTCTTAACGATTGCCCTTGATTACAGCGCAATTCCGTGGAGGAGACCAAGATCTTCTTCATGATGAGCGATGCTCGGTTCACAATGCCCGACAGGGAGGTGGCTGCGATGGGCAGCGGGAAGGACTACATCCTGGACGAAGCGGATATCGCCAGCGGGGATGTGCAGATAGTGGACATTGAGGGCTACACCCTGCGCCACCTGGCCTACATCTCGATCTTTGTGCTGCGCATCTACATGAAGTTCCTGCAGGAAGCCTATCCCTCCCGGCTCAAGGCCATGCACGTGATCAACTGCCCCTCGTTTCTGGACAGGCTCGTCTCCATGATGTCGCCCTTTTTGCGTGAAGAAGTACGTAATATGGTAAGGCTAATGGGTGTCCCCTCTTTATAAGGTGTGTACCCTGAGATATATATTTCGATTTTACAGATCAAGTACCACACGGAGGGCCTGGAGAGCCTGTATGCGGAGGTGCCCAGGGACATGCTGCCGGATGAGTACGGCGGCAAGGCGGGCACCGTGCAGCAGCTGAAGGAAAGGGGCATTCAGTCCATGCGCGAGAGGAGGTGAGTGGTGTCCACACATCTTCGTGTTAACCATTATCCATTGGCTTCATTGCCTATACTGGGATTCCGCTTGTCACAATCCTAAAAAGATTATCTTGCTCTTGAATCATACAATTTCATAATCTAAAATATTGAAATTCCCAAATTTGATATATATTTCCCCATTATAGCGCCTATCTGACCGACGAGCGCTACTGGAAGGTTACGTCGCAGAGCAAGAGCCGCTGGTCCTGGTTCTGATTAGCTCCCGGTTCCTGGTTCCGATATCCTCGGCGAACGTGATATTTAAATGTGATCAGTGAGCGCCAAAAGTGAAGCTATCGATAGGTCGGGGAAGTCCCTGCAATGCCCGTAATATTCTTATTATAAACCTAACCTTATACTCTATATTCTTGCCGTTAAATTATATCTTTAAGTAAGGGGTGGAATTTATTAATCTAATCTTAAAATATTAAAAACTTCTAGTTTGTAAAAGGGATTTAATGTTTAAGGGTTGCCATTAGAGTTTTAAAAGCCTTTTCTTATCTTCAATTCTTGCCGTTAAGTTATATTTTCTGTTCTATCAATATTATTATCATTATTATACCCAATAAATTGAAACAAATCTATATTGTCTGATTTTATTGCAATCAAGAGTCATTAGGAATTTTAATGAACTCCATTACGGCGGCTTGAGGCCATTTGTTTATATAATTTTGTGTTGAATTGTTTGGAAAAGTAAGAAAAATGCTTAACAGGAGGCATATCAATTAGCACGCCCATAAAATGTGCCTAAAATTTAATTTAAATTATATTTTTAGCTTGTTTTGAAGCTTGCACTACAATTTAATAAGTATTCATTATTTTTATAAGGTGGGATTTCTTTTTAAAACATTTTTTTTTGCATTTCAGAGTGCTTCCTTTCTTTATAAATTTGTTTTTTGAGAATTCTTGACCCTGGAACCCTACGATTTTCGTCTGTGAGAAGCAGTAACCCTTTTCACAAGTTCTTTTTTTTTAATTAGGGTTGTCAACGAAACAAAATATTCGGGACTGGGGGGAATTGGAATGCGAAGCACGAGCCGACTATTAGGCAGATCCAGAAGCTGGGGCGGAACATATTTAGGCACTATTAAGCGTCGCGTCGACGGGCCAAACGACGGGCGCAAAAGCAATTATGAAATTACGTGTTTTTAATCGCAGACGCAATAGCATTGAATATTCAAAACTCAATCGATGAGCGAAATCGATGCGGGAGTCGTCAGTCAGTCGCCTGCCAGGCTCCAGACCCAGCGGTTCGCCTCCTGAGATTCGATTCCTTCCCAACTTCGAAAGCGTTTTGAAAACCGATAACACACAGCGACCGATAGGCCAAGCACGCACGATAAACGGAATATGAGCGGGGCGGGTGGGAAAGAGCAGGAGACAGCGGCAGCGACGGCGGCGGCGGCGGGTAACGGTACAACGGATCAGCTGGGACGCGACCGCGACCTGAAGGAGCTGCTCGACTGGTTCCAGCGCAATGAGAAGCTGCCCAAGGAAATTGGTAAGCAAGAGCGCTCCTGCCTCCATATGGGCATCAATCGGCGCGTCGGAACGCATCACATCCGCTCCAACGAGCAGCGGCGAGCCCACACCCCACCCCCCGTGGCGGCTAATGAGGTCGTTAGTAGGCACCCGGTGGCCCACTCGTAGCGTCGCGTCCGGTTATGTCACTGCGCTGCCCCCTTTTCCCTTTTTTTTTTTGGTTTTGTGTACAAACAAACGTCGCATAAATGTCCACTGTCCACCACTTGCAGAGCCGCTGCTGCTGCGTCGCTTCTACCAGTGCATGTACGGCGACCTGGAGGAGACGCGGAAGCTCATCGAGGTGAACTATGCGCTGCGCAACCGGCATCCGCACCTCTTCATCCACCGGGATCCCCTGGACGAGGACAGTCGGCGTACCTTTGACTACGCGTAAGCAGCGACGGCACTGGCCTTGACCTGCAAGTAATTAATGGCTTTCCTGCCCCCCACAGGGACATCCTGCCGCTGCCGGGTCTCACGCCTGACAAGTACAAGGTTTCGCTGTACTGCTTTCGCGACTTCGAGGCCTCCAAGGTGAGCAGGGAATGTCCTACTGTCAATACTATCCTCCCCTCCTGATATATCCATTCGCAGATGCATCACACGGAGGACACGCGCGCCTTTTTCATGGTCACCGATTGCCGCTTCGTGACGCCCGACGATCCCGCTAACGCGGACGTCCTGTCCGAGGGCGAGGTGCAGATATTCGACATGAAGGGCACCACCATGCGTCACATCTCCCGGCTGACCATCAGCACGCTGCGCGCCTACATCAAGTTCCTGCAGCTGGCCTTCCCCGTGCGCCTGCGCGCCATCCACATGGTCAACTGCCCGACGTACCTGGACAGGATCGTCAGCGTGGTCAAGCCCTTCATCAGCGACGAGGTGTTCAAGCTGGTGCGTGCTCAGCTCGCGTCCTATTCAAGTCCTCAATAAAATGGTTAATCTCCTCCCGAATAGATCCGCTTTCACACGGTGAGCATGGAGTCCCTGTACGAGTTTGTGCCTCGCGAGATGCTGCCGGAGGAGTACGGCGGCGGGGCTGGATCCCTGGCCACGCTGCGGGCTCAGACCCAGAAGACCTTGGCGGAACACCGGTGCGTACCTGCGGGCACATGATTTTCGAAAAGCATTTAACAACAATTTGGCTTTCCAGCGACTATCTGATGAACCCGGATCACTGGGTGGTGGAGAAGACCGAGAAGCGGAACGGGCACTCGTGGAGATTTTTCAAATGATTTTTTTTAAATTAATTTTTGTTTTTTACTCGTTGATTGGTATTGTTTTTGTTTTTCCCCTTTTTTAAATTTATAAATATTTATAGACCTTTTTTTTGTGTAGAATGTATGTGTGCCTTTGTATTTAAATGGTTCCTGTGGCATTTTGACTTATAAATAAAGCTCGTATTGTAAGTGTCTAAGCTTTATATTAGTTAAGGAAACCGGATATGGCAATTGTTTAAATAAAAACGTAATTAACCAAAAAATAAACGAATTTGTTTCAAAATAAATAATTAGCTCAGACCTCAACCTTGTTATCGATAATTATCGATTAACTACTATTTATGTCTTCTTGGCTGGAGTGTATTTACTTGAGCTGGTCACACTGCTGCTGCTGGCATTATTTATATTTTTGCCAATTTCTATTGTAGTTTCTTTTTTTTAAGTTTATTGGCTAAAAAAGAAAACAAATTAGCTATGGAGCGGCCCCAAAAGATGCCCAAGGTGGCCAAGGTGAGTGTGGAGTGTGGAATGGACGGACGGCTTCAAAAGGAAGTACAATTTCATCACAATGTTTCCTTCGCTCTTTTTTCAGGTGAAGAACAAGGCGCCGGCGGAGGTGCAGATAACGGCGGAGCAGCTGCTCCGCGAGGCCAAGGAGCGCGACTTGGAGATCCTGCCGCCGCCGCCAAAGCAAAAGATCTCCGATCCCGCCGAGCTGGCCGACTACCAGCAGCGCAAGCGCAAGACATTCGAGGACAATCTGCGTAAGAACCGCATGGTCGTCAGCCACTGGATCAAGTATGCGCAGTGGGAGGAGCAGCAGCAGGAGATCCAGCGGGCGCGCTCCATCTGGGAGCGGGCCCTAGACAACGAGCACCGCAACGTCACGCTCTGGCTAAAGTACGCCGAGATGGAGATGAAGAACAAGCAGGTGAACCATGCTCGCAACCTGTGGGATCGCGCCGTCACCATCATGCCGCGCGTCAACCAGTTCTGGTACAAGTACACCTACATGGAGGAGATGCTGGAGAACGTGGCCGGGGCGCGGCAGGTCTTCGAGCGCTGGATGGAGTGGCAGCCGGAGGAGCAGGCCTGGCAGACGTACGTTAACTTTGAGCTGCGCTACAAGGAGATCGATCGGGCGCGCGAGGTCTACGAGCGCTTCGTCTACGTCCATCCGGACGTCAAGAACTGGATCAAGTTTGCCAAGTTCGAGGAGGCGCACGGCTTCATCCATGGCTCGCGTCGCGTCTTCGAGCGGGCGGTGGAGTTCTTTGGCGACGAGTACATCCAGGAGCGGCTGTTCATCGCCTTTGCCCGCTTCGAGGAGGGCCAGAAGGAGCACGACCGGGCGCGCATCATCTACAAGTATGCGCTGGACCACCTGCCCAAGGAGCGCACCCAGGAGCTGTTCAAGGCCTACACCATACACGAGAAGAAGTACGGCGACCGGGCGGGCATCGAGGACGTGATTGTGTCGAAGCGCAAGTACCAGTACGAGCAGGAGGTGGCCGCCAATCCCACCAACTACGATGCCTGGTTCGATTACCTGCGCCTCATCGAGGCGGAGGGGGAGCGCGACCAGATCCGCGAGACGTACGAGCGGGCCATCTCGAATGTGCCGCCGGCGAACGAGAAGAACTTCTGGCGGCGCTACATCTATCTGTGGATCAACTACGCCCTCTACGAGGAGCTCGAGGCGGAGGACGCGGACCGCACGCGCGCGATATACAAGACCTGCCTGGAGCTGATACCGCACAAGCAGTTCACGTTCAGCAAGCTCTGGCTCCTCTACGCCCAGTTCGAGATCCGCTGCAAGGAGCTGCAGCGGGCGCGCAAGGCCCTCGGCCTGGCCATCGGCATGTGTCCGCGCGACAAGCTCTTCCGCGGCTACATCGACTTGGAGATCCAGCTGCGCGAGTTCGAGCGCTGCCGCCTGCTCTACGAGAAGTTCCTGGAGTTTGGGCCCGAGAACTGTGTCACCTGGATGAAGTTTGCCGAGCTGGAGAACCTCCTGGGCGACACGGAGCGAGCGCGAGCCATCTTCGAGCTGGCGGTGCAGCAGCAGCGCCTGGACATGCCGGAGCTGCTGTGGAAGGCCTACATTGACTTCGAGGTGGCCCTGGGGGAGACGGAGCTGGCCCGCCAGCTCTACGAGCGGCTGCTCGAGCGCACGCAGCACGTCAAGGTCTGGATGTCGTTCGCCAAGTTCGAGATGGGCCTCAGCCACGGCGACAGTGGCCAGGATGCGGAGCTGAATGTGCGGCTGGCGCGGCGGATTTACGAGCGGGCCAACGAGATGCTGCGCCAGCTGGGCGACAAGGAGTCGCGCGTCCTGCTGCTGGAGGCGTGGCGCGACTTTGAACGCGACTCGTCCTCTGCATCCGCCTCCGATGGCCATATGCTGCAAAAGGTGCTGGACAAGATGCCGCGTCGCATCAAGAAGCGGCAGAAGATCGTCTCGGACGATGGCGTCGAGGAGGGCTGGGAGGAGGTCTTTGACTACATCTTCCCCGAGGACGAGATGGCGCGCCCCAATCTCAAGCTCCTGGCCGCCGCCAAGATGTGGAAAAAGCAGAAGGACGTCACGGAAGACGACGTGCCTGCTGCCGTGCCTGCGATTCCATCCGATCCGGAAGCAGCAGAGTCAGCAGGAGATCCTGGTCCTGGCGAGACTGAGGAGGCGATATCTGGCCACGACTGATTCCCAGTCTCCGCCCATTCCATTGTGCATCAAGAGAAAGTCCCTGGCCCCCGCCGCGAATGAAAGGAAATCGATTTAATAAAGAACAATGACTACATTTTACTCTTGGGTCTCTGGTTACATTGTTACTAAGGCTATTAGATATGCTAGATACTATATATATTATCGGGTTGGGATAATTCAATTAAAGGTATCTAATTACCATGTGAGTTCTAGATCTTTCAGGTTATTTCTTAAACTCTGTTCAGCTCTACAATATGCCTTGCTGAGGGCCACTTTCTCAATGTCCTGAAGAGAGTCTTGAAAAGTCTTAAGGATTAGAACAAATGCCCTAATCCGAGGTTTGACATCTGTGACCCCGAAAGGCCCCACAACCCACCCTTTCATTTAATTTTCCCGGAAATGTGTTCTCTTCATACATTGCTTATGTGAATTCGTGAAAACCTATATTCCAGGTTTTTAACAGCCTATTTACACTAACATGAGTTACCTATCGTTATCGGAGTTAAATCAATAATGCAGATTGAACGATTACACCGGACAATCTCGAGCTATTGACGCAAAATGAACGAATTTTTCTTTTCCGTTAATTTTCCGATCATTCCTATATAACACAGATATTTGACTAGTTTTTTCGGTCTTTGTAGAACTTTACATTTTCATATACATACATCAACCGTTCGCTTCTATGGCAGCTTACATAGCTGATATGATATACTTGTTTAATCTTAATGAAATTAAAACCGTATTTCTAGAACCGTAAAGAAAACGTTGAATAACAGGTAAGTTATCATTTTTGTTCCATTAATTTTCCGATCATTCCTATGGCAGCTATAAGATATAGTGGTCCGATTTCAGCCGCTCCGTAATATATAGTAACTGCAATGAAAATAAGTTCAGAAAACTCAAAAGCTGAGAGACAAGTTTGCGTAGCATCGGACAGACGGACATGCTGATCAAGAATATATGTTGCAAGGACACTTCCGACTCTTTTGCGACTCCGCCTGTCCGTATGAAACAACAAATCTCAAAGACTTTAAGAACTATAAGAAGTATAACTAGTCGGCTTTAAATAGATATAAAATAAATTTGTGCGAACGCGGCTTTCTTGGGTGTTGTTCAACATGTTCCTAGCAACATTTGTCTTCATTTGTCAAAAACTTTCATACACTTGAGCATAGTTAGACAAAGTGAATTAGCCATGTCCATGTGCCTTTTAATATTAATATTGCTTTAGGTACCGGGTATTTCACAGAGGGTCACACTCAACTGTAGCTTTCCTACTTGTTTCTCATATCACCCCATAAAGCGTAAATTTTTCCCTCAAACAAATGCAATGTTTGCTTGTAAAGATAATAGTGCGGATCCAGTTGATCCTAGTACGACACTTGGCCCAGTTTAGTGCTTCGACAAGGAACTAAGAGCGGTTTTATACTAATAATGCGTCTATGATACAGGGCACAAGTTTTTATTAATTAGAGGCTTCATTAGATCCTTGAAAGAGACAACTAAACTCTCATTAAAAGTGCCGTATGGTCGTCTTGCTCGTACTTCGGTAAAACCCTATGGCTCCCTTCAAGCCTCTAATGAATACTCTAACTAATTAAGTTTTTAATGTAGTGTCATAGCCGCATAACGACATTTTCCTACTCATACGATTAACTACGAATATACTATAGATTCTCTAGAGAATTGAACAAGATTGCCAGTGTGCCTTGTGGGAAATTTTCACGACATACATTTCTAAGCCTTCGGAATCTATACCTTTCTATCCTTTCCAGAACCAGCTCTTACTACGAAATCCCCTGCAGATTAGAGAGCTTAGGGACTAGAAGTGCTACGTGCAGCCTACTAACATTTCCTAGTTTCTTGATGCCTTCTAGCCATTTTTTAGCTCTATAAAGAAGGGGTGTACGAGTGTCTAAAGAGAGCTACTGTAAAGGCATCGCCAGACAATGTCCCATAGATGCTCCTCCATCTGCCATCTCAGCTTCACTTCAGCTTACCGGACCCTCAAGAGGAGCGTGAAGATGGAGTAGGTGAACCTCATGACCTGAAAGTAAACACACACCAAATGAGTAGTACCAGGCCCTCCTCCCTCTGTGGCGGCTGTCACCTCCTCGAACGTCTCCAGCGAGAGCGGGATGTAGTTGCCGGCCAGGATCAACGAGCTCCGCTGCGTCCTGGCCAGCGTGAAGAGCAGGTCCCGCCTGAACTGCGGCAGCTGATCCACCCAGTTGCAGGCGTAGAAGGCGTCGCACAGGGCCTCGCTCTGCGTCCGCATCCTGTCCCCGAAGTAGCAGATGATGAACACCTCGAGGGTGACGGCCGCAAAGAACACGATCGAGAGGATCATGGCGGACAGATCATGCTTGTCCACCACGTACAGGAAGTGCAGGGCCACGAAGCACTGCACGGCGGCGGAGCAGGCGAACTGGGCCATGCAGGCCGTCGACAGGATGTGCTGGATGATGCTGCGCAGTCGGTAGACCAGAATCAAATCCTTGAAGCACCTGGTCAGCTCCCGGTGCGTGCGGCGCCGCCAGGCCTCGAAGTCCCCCTTCAGCCCGGACCAGCTGGATACCGTGGAGCCGTTGTTCCCCCTGAAGCCAATCCGGCGCACCCGCAGCTCCAAAGCACGCATGTGGCCAGTGAGCAGGCAGAGGTAGGCCGGCGGATACGAGTCGCTGGCACAGTTCTGCACGGCCTGGACGATCAGCCCAAAGAGCTGGTAGACGTAGATGCCCATGTAGGCCCCGTCCGAGTTCCGCCAGTCCAGGCCGAACCAGGCCGGGTACAGCAGCTGCCGTTCCCGGGCGATGGCCACCCTCAGGCAGCTGAGCGTGGTGCCAAACATAAAAAT
The DNA here is from genome assembly GCA_008042535.1 of Drosophila tani. Taxonomy (NCBI): domain Eukaryota; kingdom Metazoa; phylum Arthropoda; class Insecta; order Diptera; family Drosophilidae; genus Drosophila; species Drosophila tani. The sequence goes on along the minus strand of VNJO01005269.1, from coordinate 115,550 downwards.
CCGGGCAAAGTAGCGGAAGCTGCTCTTGGCGTTCTCCACCTCGCCACGCAGCGCGGCCAGCTCCTCCGCATTGCCCACCCTCAGGGCCCGGGCATCCAGGCGGCGCAGCAGTCTGCGGATCTCGTGCAGCTGCTTCCGCACCAGAAAGACATTGACGAACTTCAGGTTGGCCACAATGTCCGTGATGGTGATGGTCAGGTTCTCGCACATCTCCTGCAGGTTCCGCGTGAAGAAGAGCCGGGCCAGCAGGCTCAGCGGAAAGAGCAGGGTCACGAGCATATTGAGTGTTATGGCGTAGATCGAATAGCCCACTCCGTGGACCCCCGGCGGCCGCATCAGTCCGGTGAGCTCCCACACCCGCCAGTGGTAGTGCACGGCACTGTGCGTGTTCAGTTTCGATTTTTTGTCCTTCATGATCCTTACCTTACTTACTTTTGGCTCTGGCCAGGGCTCTGGCTTCGGCTCTGGCTCTGGCTCCCTCTTATATACTGGCTCCTGGCCCAAACTTTGGCTAAGTGGCTGGGAACAGGACCCAGCCGAGCGGAGGTAATGATGCCCCAGGAAAAGTTTCGCAATTGCTTTCGTTTATTGTTTGAAATCTCTTTATTCCGCATTCGGCATTCATCGTTTGTGGTTGGGTGGGAAGATGGGAGTTGGACTGTTGCAGGGGTGTACCTATGAATCAACTAACAGCACCTGACAAGTGGGGTCTAGGGTCTTCCCTCTACTCTGATTGTACGAGGCCCTCCCCCCACGTCGAGGGCTTAAAACTACAACTACCACTCCGCGTGGCCTAATTCGTTATGATAATATTGCTAATTAAGGGTCTCCTGTCGCCTGTTAACTGATTCTATTTGTCTGGTGCCACTACTAGCCGAGTTTAATATTTAAAGGGGCCATTTCTACCATTTATAACTATCGATTGCTCGCAAATCTCCCGCTAATTGAGGCTACTTTGAGGTTACTTGTCAGGTGGATGGATCTGGGGGGTCTTCAAGGATCTACGGAGGTGCGTATGCCCTAGGGGATGGGTATGTACACCGGGTGCGTGCTTGCCTGGTCACTCTCTCTGAGGCAGGCAAAAGGTTGGGGTTGCCTGGTCACTCTCTCTGAGGCAGGGAAAAGGTAGGGGAACAGGTAAAAGGGTAACGGGGTAAGAAAAAACACAAAAACAAATCCTTAGATGCACACCATCGAGAACACGTTCACAGTTTGATCTTAATTTGTAATTTTTAAGAATTAATTTAAAAATACAATCAAGTTTTGTAATATTCCAATGCTTACAGAGTGAATTTAGCCCGAGCACTTGGGCATGCTGATCCGCTCCTCTCTGGCTGGACCAAGCACTCGGGCAGGGAATATTTAATAATAATTAATTATATATAATAGATTTATATAAATTTATATAGGCATATATATGTAGCTAAGGGCGTATATGGTAATGTGTACAAATCAAGTATAGATATTGCTTCAGCTTTTGGGCGTGAAAAAGAGGCTCTTCGAATGGGTAAGCTGCGATTCATTCTCTCTCTCTCTCTCTTTACGTTACGAATTAGTTTAATACATTTGAATAAGTTACTCTACGTTACGTTACGTTACGTTACGTCACACTTAACAATCATCGTTAGCAAAAAGTTGAATCGCGCTAGCAAGTTATCGTTATCATTAGGCAATAATAATCGTAATAATCGTTAACTTTATATCGATATATTTGTAAACATAAACATGGTCATTCGATCATCATCCAGCTGCTGATTGATGTGGCGATCATTGAACGTTTAATAAACATTAGCGTCTGCTTTTTATTAACTCATTTTCTTTTGTTTGCTTTTCTTTTCATTTCTTTGTCTTCTCTTCTTCTTTCTTTCTTTCTGGTAAGCTCTGTTGTCAGTCGCAAAAGAACGTGTGACATGTGGATCCGTGTGTCGACCTGATCGATCTTGATTCTTGATTCGGTTCGGTTAGATTTGATTCGGTACTCGGATTCGGATTCAGATACGGATTCGGATTCTGATTCGGTTTCGGTTTGCATTGGCTGCCTAGGGATTTGGAATTGTTGCATCTTTATCGCTTCCGCTATCGGCCTTAGGGGCGGCGGCGGCGCTCTGATTTGAATTTGCGTTTGCGTTTTTGTCTTTGTCTGATTTGGCATCCTGCAAAAGAAATACGAGGAGTATTGCCAACGGTTTCAATCACAAACGTTAAACGTTAAACGTTAAACTTTATATCTTTTCATTTATTTTTAAACTTTAATTTATATATGTATCAATAGTTCCTATTTTCAGGGTGTGCAGGTGAAGCCTTCACGTCCCCCTGCCAAGCCTGTTCCGGTTTCTGCCCCCAATCTCTGATCAACTCAACTTCCAGGCTCCTGGCGGAGTCTTTCAATGGTCGGGGCATTCGCAAAGAAGTACAGCCGAGCTGCTTCTAAATTAAAGTCTTTTTCAATCGAAAGGAAATCGACTTTAGTAAAGCTATTGAAGGGATTAATCGAAAAATTTATCTATCGAAGTGATTAATCGATAAATTAATCTATCGATATCTAAATATCGTTAAGGAGTTGGAGTTTCTTATTAGGAAACAGACAATATCTTTATAGACTAAAAAGACACTCTAGCCGATCACAATTTTATATTTTCTTGAACTTACACCCTTTTACTCCTCCTAAAGCTATGTACGTACTCAGCCACGCGAAAAGTGTTCCTTAGCATTGAGTCAAAACGAGAGGTGAACGCACCGCTTAGGAACACTTTTCGCGTGTCTGAGTACGTAGCTTAAAACAATAGTAAAAGCTCTAATTTCATTCGGAGAGCAGCTCGACTGTTTGCACTTTCAGTAAATAATGGAATCCATTTCCAGCAAACTCTGCTATTTGTTTATGGAAACTGGAAACTGGAACAGGCTGGCGCTTGTACTTGGAGATTCGGTTAATAAACAATTGATTATAGATATATTTCTTGGTAAATTTATATTAAAAGTGCACTTGAGGATGCAACTGCGACGGCTGCCACTGGAAAAGGTACCAAATATTTAGTTAAAAGTTAAAAGTTAAAATTGAAATTTCAAAAAGTGGCAGCCATGTTTGCAAAGTGTTTTTTACCCTTCCAGCTCGGCCTGGAAGCAGGGCTGGATGGAGGTTGGACGGAGTTAAAGTATGCCAAATTGGTGGGTTTCTCTTTTGCGGATTTGAGTTTGTGCCAAGCGAAGGGACAGGTCCCAAGCTGCTGCACCGATCTCTGGTGGGTGAAGTGCAGCAGGTTGCGGCCTGCCCGCTTCCTCTGTCTCTATCGATCTTTGATATCTTCGATATTTATCAATCTATCGATCTTTCTCTTGCTCTCTTGTGTTTTCCTCTCTCCTCCTACCTACAAGAAAGACGGCAAGGGAGGAACGGGAACGGGACTGGGAGTGGGAATCGGTTCGGACCGGCACGGGGCTGCAACGCGACTCCGGCTGGAACCAAGACTGTGCCCGGAGTCGGGTTGCTTCCGCGAACGCCAGTGGGAGGGCGGTACCTGTTTGAGAAATGGAAAAGGAACTAGTAGTCCGTAGCAATGCTCACCTTGGCCATGACGCTGGCCGCCTCCTGCTTGAGATACTCCTCGCGGGCCGCCTCGTAGAGGGCCACAAACTTGTCGCGCTGCACCTTGAACTGCGCAAACAGGTCGTCGTCCTTGTGCCCCTTCAGCCGGTTCTCGATGTCCACCTTCTTGGCGTGCTCGTCGCGTATCTCCTCCGTCACCCAGGGCTTGTCGATGGGGTACTGGTTGATCAGGTTCTTCAGCGTCCGGATGCTGCTCTTGCCCTTCACCGCCTGCTTCACCAGCTTTGGGTTGATCTTCTTGATCCGCCCGCCGTTCATGTTCATCGGCCCCCCCATGAAGGGTCCGATTCCGTTGGGCGGCAGCGGCATGCGCGGCGGCATTCGCGGGCCCATCATGTGCATGGGCGGCACCGGGCCGCCCATCGGTCCCATGGGCCCGGGTCCCCGCGGGCCTGGTCCACGCGGGCCCCTCATAAAGTGCGGTGGCGGCGGCGGCACTGGTCCCGGACCCATTGGCGGCATGGGACCTCGCATGCCCGGCATCCCAGGCTGGAAAGGCATCGGCGGGAAGGGCGGCATTGGTCCGAGACCGCAACGGGGTCCTCCTGGCCCTGGGCCCATCGGCCCCATTGGTCCCATTGGCGGCATCATGTGGCGCCCGGGTGGCCGGTTTAGCGGCGGCGGTCCACGCTGGAAGCCGCCATTGAATCCGCCTCGATTCTGGTTGGGACTCATCTGCTGCTGCTGGTTGGGGCCCGGGAACCGCTGCTTCTGCTGCCAGTCCCCGTTGTGGTTGTTGTGATTGTTGTTGCTGTTGTTGTGGCCGTTCATCTGGTTGTTGTTGTTGTATTGCTGCTGCTTATTCTGGTTGTTCTTGACCTGCTGCTGGAACTGCTGCTGCTGCTGCTGCTTGTTGCCCATGCCCTTTAGCGCCTTCTTCTTGAGCCCCTCGTTGGAGTTGCCCATGTGGTTCTGATGGTTCTGGTTCTGGTTCTGGTTCTTATTCGGAGCCGGGTTGTTGAAGTCTATGTACAGCGGATCGGGCATCTGGCACGAGTTGTACATCATCTGGCCGTTGTTGCCATTGCCATTGTTATTGTTGCCGGGTCCTCCTCCTCCTCCTCCGCCGTTGTTGTTGTTATTATTATTATTACCATTGTTGTTGTTGTTGTTACCCGGACGGAAAGGTTTCCTATATGGAGCGGCCGCGGCGCGGGCATTGTTCTGTCGCTGCTGCTGCTGCTGCGGACTCTGCTGTTGCTGGTAGTACTGCTGCTGCTGCTGTTGGTGCTGCTGGAACTGCTGCTGCTGCTGCTGCTGCGGGTACTGCTGCATCTGCCAGTTCTGCTGCTGCTGCTGCGGCTGGTGCTGCTGCTGTTGCTGAAATTGGTTTTTCGACACCATCTCGCGGCTCGCTCTCTGTACACTTGTTGGTCGGGGCGGGGGCGACGGACTCGACGACGACGACTAAAGACAATGCGGCGCGACGCACGTTACGGAGCAAGGTAAAACTGGGCGGACAACACGGATGATGATTCTACACGCTGTCGGTTGATCGGAGAAAAAAAAAAGCATTTGGTTACGATTGAAAATTGACTGACAGCGATGGCAGGCCCAGTCAGAAATCGCACACATGCGATGAAAATTCCAGTGATGGTACAGTGTCTACGATATATCGATAGGCGGCTCGATCGGCAATGTGTGTATACTGGTGACGCGTTTTCTTATCAGATTTTTGCAAGCAAGTGAGAGTAGGGATGGGAGCTAGCATCGCCCGCGTGGTTATCGATAACTGGATGTCGCTGGTGCCATCGCTATTACGCAGCACGTGTAAATCAAATGTTTGCGGCGGAGTAAAAAGATAAACATGGGCAAGAAAAAGCACAACGCCAAGGCGCGGCAGAATCCGCAAACGATAGTGGACAACTCGGCCGTGAAGAAGGTAATTCCGCTTCTTAAACTTCGACAGGCAGCCCTTACTGACCCTCCCTTATTGATTCTCTCTGCAGATCCAAATCGATGTGGATGCAGTGGCCGGCGCCAACCAGGCGGGCTACGATGAGGCCAATGCCTTGGTGCTGCCCTCCGAGAAGCGGGCCACCAAGATCAAGGTGGACAAGGTGCAGCACGTCAAGATCCTCACCAAGAAGCAGCGCAAGCACCTGCAGGCCATTGTGGACAAGAAAAAGAAGAAGGAAGGCGTAGGTTGAGCTTAGAGGGATTACCTTTGACATATCTGACTTACCCTTACCCTTATTTTGTGGTTGTAGCGCGCCCAGCTGCTGGCCGACCTGGCCGCCGTGCAAATCCCCGAGGCGGAGCTGCAGCAGTACACATCCATTAGCCAGGTGCAGACGGTGGGCCTGAAGCGCCTGCCCACCCTCGACGAGTACCTGGCCAAGAAGAAGGCGCGCCAGGCGCAGGTGCTGGCCGAGAAGAGCTCGGGCGTGAGGCGGGTGAACGCCATCAAGGGTTCCAAGCGCAAGCTGCTCGCCGAGGAGCAGGAGGAGATCGATGCCAAGCGCCGCAATCCGAATGTGGTGAGTTTAGAGGAGGAGGAGGATGACTCCTCCTCTTCCAGCAGCGACGAGGATGTACCGGCCACTGTACCCGCTGCCATACCCGCTCCCGTGGCTGCTCCTCCTCCGAAAGTCGAGCCAAAGCCTGAAAAGAAGGCAAAGGCCGTTCCCCTAGCACCCGTCGCCGCCTCCCACACCCACCAGACCGTGTACGTGCCCGTGCATCGCTCTGCCGAGGTGCAGGAGGCCCGCCTGCGCCTGCCCATCCTCGCCGAGGAGCAGGAGGTGATGGAGACCATCAACGAGAACCCCATTGTGATCATCGCCGGCGAAACGGGCTCCGGCAAGACCACGCAGCTGCCGCAGTTCCTGTACGAGGCGGGCTATGCCCAGCACAAGATGATTGGCGTCACAGAGCCGCGTCGCGTGGCCGCCATTGCCATGTCCAAGCGGGTGGCCCACGAGATGAATCTGCCCGAGAGCGAGGTGTCCTACCTCATCCGCTTTGAGGGCAATGTAACGCCGGCCACGCGCATCAAGTTCATGACCGACGGCGTCCTCCTCAAGGAGATTGAGACGGACTTTCTGCTCAGCAAGTACTCGGTGATCATTCTGGATGAGGCCCACGAGCGCAGCGTCTACACGGACATCCTGGTGGGCCTGCTCTCGCGCATTGTGCCTTTGCGCCACAAGCGTGGCCAGCCCCTGAAGCTGGTCATCATGTCCGCCACTCTCCGGGTGAGTGACTTTACGGAGAATGAGCGGTTGTTCAAGGTGCCGCCGCCGCTGCTGAAGGTGGAGGCCCGCCAGTTCCCGGTGACCATTCACTTTCAGAAGCGCACGCCTGAGGACTACGTTGCGGAGGCGTATCGCAAGGCTGTGAAGATCCACAACCAGCTGCCCGAGGGCGGCATTTTGGTGTTTGTGACGGGCCAGCAGGAGGTCAACCAGCTGGTGCGTAAGCTAAGACGCACTTTTCCTTATCAAAAGCCGAAGGAGGCCCCCACAGAGACTGCTCCTGCTTCCCAGGAGGCTGAGGCGGAGCTGGAGGACCCCAAGGAGCTGGAGTTTGACATGAAGCGCACCATACGCAACCTGCGCAAGTCCAAGAAGCAGTTTTTGGCTCAGATCACCCTGCCCAAGATCAACCTGGACGACTACAAGCTGCCGGGTGATGACACAGAGGCGGACATGCACGAGCAGGAGGAGGAGGAGGAGGAGCAGCAGGAGGAGGAGGAGCAGGACGAGGAGGAGCAGGAGGAGCAGGGGGAGCTGGAGGAGGAACTTGAGCTGGAGGGCGAGGGTCATACCATCTCCGGTAACCGGCGCCCCCTCTGGGTCCTGCCCCTGTACTCCCTACTCTCCTCGGAGAAGCAGAACCGCATCTTCCAGCCCGTGCCCGAGGGCTGTCGCCTCTGCGTGGTCAGCACGAATGTGGCCGAGACCTCGCTGACCATTCCGCACATCAAGTACGTGGTGGACAGCGGACGCCAGAAGACGCGGCTCTACGACAAGCTGACTGGCGTCAGTGCCTTTGTGGTCACCTACACCTCCAAGGCCTCGGCGGACCAGAGGGCGGGAAGAGCGGGTCGCATTAGCGCCGGCCACTGCTATCGCCTCTACTCGAGCGCCGTCTACAACGATTGCTTCGAGGCCCACGCCCAGCCGGACATCCAGCAGAAGCCCGTGGAGGACCTGATGCTCCAGATGCGCTGCATGGGCATCGATCGCGTGGTGCACTTTCCCTTTCCCTCGCCACCGGATCGGGTGCAGCTGCAGGCCGCCGAGCATCGCCTGACCGTGCTGGGTGCCCTGGAGGCTAGGAAGGAGTCGGAGCTGGAGCAACCAGAGAAGAGCGACCTGCCGCCGGCTGTTACCCGTCTGGGTCAGGTCATCTCCCGCTTCCCGGTGGCCCCACGCTTCGGCAAGATGCTGGCGCTGTCCAACCAGCAGCAGCTGCTCCCCTACACCGTCTGCCTGGTGGCCGCCCTCTCCGTCCAGGAGGTGCTCATCGAGACGGGCGTGCAGCGGGGCGAGGACGTGGCCCCGGGCGCCAATCGCTTCCACCAGAAGCGCCAGAGCTGGGCGGCCAGTGGGAACTACCAGCTCCTCGGCGATCCCATGGTCCTCCTTAGGGCTGTGGGAGCCGCGGAGTATGCCGGCTCCCAGGGTCGCCTCCCCGAGTTCTGCGCTGCCAACGGACTCCGGCCAAAAGCGGTCAGCGAAGTGCGCAAGCTGCGCGTCCAACTCACCAACGAGATCAACCTGAACGTGAGCGATGTGGAGCTGGGCGTGGATCCGGAACTCAAGCCCCCGACGGACGCGCAGGCGCGCTTCCTGCGCCAGATCCTCCTGGCCGGCATGGGCGACCGGGTGGCCCGGAAGGTGCCGCTGGCCGAGATAGCCGACAAGGAGGAGAGGCGGCGCTTGAAGTACGCCTACAACTGTGCCGACATGGAGGAGCCGGCCTTTCTGCACTCGTCGTCCGTGCTGCGCCAGAAGGCGCCCGAGTGGGTGGTCTACCAGGAGGCCTACGAGCTGCAGAACGGCGACTCCACCAAGATGTTCCTGCGCGGCATCACGGCCATCGAGCCGGAGTGGCTGCTCCTCTACGTGCCGCTCTTGTGCAATGTGCGCTCCGTGCGGGAGGATCCCCCGCCCCGCTACGAAGAGAGTTCGGGGAGGATGTTCTGCCACGTGGACGCCACCTTTGGCAAGGCGGGCTGGGAGCTGCCCCTGGGCGAGGTGGAGATGCCGCTCAGCGAGAAGGCCTGCTGGTGAGTGGGAGTTGGAGGTCTCTGAAGAGTGGGTTTATCTCCTTTCCCTTTTCCTTTAGCTACTTTGGCATGTTCCTGCTGGAAGGCAGGGTGTGCCCCAAGCTGGCCGAGCTCAAGGGCAAGCTCAAGTCCACGCCCGCCTCCTTGATCAAGAGCTGGTCCAGCCTGAACGACAAGGTGCTGCGCTTCAAGCGGGCGCTCATCACCAAGCAGATTCACACGCGCCAGGCGCTCTTCGCCGAGTTCGAGAGAGATTCGCACTGTGAGTAAGCTTCCAGGGAGGATCTTTCAGATTTCAGGAACCAATTCCCTGCTCTTTCCTTGCAGTCCTGCTCGAGGAGTACCAGAGTCTCCTCTACGACGTGGCCCTCAGCGAGCTGACCCCCTGGTGGCCCCCACTGGACAAGGACAAGAGCGAGAGATAGAGCTAGAGCCGAAACCGCTTCTTTTTTGTATAACAAGTTTCATTTATTATTTATTTAATCCGATATATATCCGCATATATCGCTTTATATAATTCTTTTATGTTTAATATAAATATGAAATTGGTTTTAAATGGAACTAAACGGAAAATGGAGTGGCGAGTGGCGAGTGACGAGTGGCGAGTGGGGGGAATAAGGATCAAGGAATAAGGGGCTCTCCTCTCTTTTTTGTTGTTAACAGCTAGGTTTGGATATTAATTAAATACAATCCATATTATATGTACATAGCAAATATATAATATATATGTAATATTGAAATAATTATATTGTATTTTTGTATTTTCGGTATTTTTTGTATTTTTCTGTATTTTTGTATTTTTTGTATTTTTGTATTTTTTGTATTTAGAATTTTTGTAATTTGTATTTTTGTATTTTTGTAATTTGTATTTTTGTAATTTGTATTTTTGTAGTTTGTATTTCGTAGTTTGTAGCTTGTATATTGTATCTTGTATCTGTTGGTTGGGTTTCTCTCTTGGCTTCTTGGTTTCAAGTTTAATTAATCCCTTCCTGGCGTCAGTTTATACATGGGTTGGGTTGTGTGAGGGGTGTGTGGGGTGTGTGTGGGGTGTGTGGGGTGTGTTTGTGGTGTCTATGAGAGATTTGGCTAATTGGGGCATGTGGCTATGCTATATATATAGGGGGTAATGCTCCTGGGCTCTCTATTCCCGAACCAAAGACCAATTATAATCACCAAGATAACACATGGCCATACATTTGCTTTGCAGTATGCAAGCTACTTTTCTGCGGGCTTTAGAGCATTCTCTCTCTCTCTTGAGAGTCATAGATTTGCTTTGCAATATGCAAGCTTATATTCTGCGGGCTCCAGAGCATTCTTCTGAGTAGCCAGTAGCCAGTAGTCTCTGGGGGGGAAGCTCTTGCTAAGCCAGTGAAATGGAGTGGGCGGATTCGAACGATTTTCATCTTCACCATCCGGCTCGAAGGACCCAATACACAGAATGTCAATGTAATTGAGAGTCATAAGTTTGCAAGCTGATTTTCTGCGGGCTCTAGAGCACTCTCTCTCTCTCTTGAGAGTCATATGTTTGCTTTGCAGTATGCAAGACATTTTTCTGCTGGCTGGTTAGTTATCTTAATGATTGTGGTCTTTGCTCGTAGATTCGGCTTCGGTATTGGTTTCGGAGTTGCTTTGTTCGCTTCGCTGTGCTCCTCCCTTCCTTCCTCTCTCTCTCTCTCTCTCTCTTTCTATGTACATGTTAGTCTGGGGATCCTAGCTCCTCCTCCTCCTCCTCCAAACGCGTGTGTAGTGTGTGTGTGTGTGTGGTGTGTACAAAAAATCAGTCTAATATATTAAGGCAACGTGAGAGCTTTACATGTCGTCGTCCTACCCGTCCTCCTCCTGCTTTACTCATTTACTCCTTTCTCCTTTACTCCTTTCTCCTTTACTTCTTTACTCCTTTACTCCTTTACTCCTTTTCTCCTTTCTCCTTTACTTCTTTACTCCTTTACTCCTTATCCTCCTTTTTCCTTTACTCCTTTACTTCTTTACTCCTTTACTCCTTTACTCCTTTACTCCTTTACTCCTTTCTAATCACCCCAAAGATGATCATGATCGCTTACACCTAGGAATTGTGTGTGTGTGAGTGGTGTGTGTAATATCTCCTATAGTTTCTTTCTCTTCTTCTTTATTTGCAACTTGAATCCCCGTCCTGTGTGTGTACTTTCTACGCTTTAACAATCAATTTTGGTATGTTTTGTGTCTCAGTGTCTCAGTGTGTGTCCTCGTTCTCGTCCTGGTAATCGTTAACATTAACTTTAGGGCTTTACATACAGTACATAACTAACTCTCATAATATACAATACATTATGTATATATCTATATAAATTCTTTGTATATAGGTTTTAGGTTCTGTATATTGGCTAGCCAGAGGAGAAAGAGACCGATCGAAGAACGAAGAACGAACGTGGGTAATGTTTAAGAGAAGCATTTGGTTGTTGTTGAGTTGTTGAGTTGAGTTTCTTGCCTTTTTACAACAATTATTTATATGTTTTTATATATAATATATGTGGTATATAATATATAATATATAGTATAGTATATATACCGTACGAACCCCGATTTGCGCTCTGTTTTTTGTCCTATATATTGAGTATGATCTATATAACTTTCGCTTAATACTAACAAATTGAATTCCTGGCTTCGCTTCTGCCCCTCCCTGCTCATCTTCTTCCTCTGCTCATCATCCTTCAATTATTGTAGTGCTTGTATCTATATCCCTAGCATATCCCTAGCATATATGTTACACTAAACGCAGTCGTTTTATAAACTTTACTTTGATTTCTTGGAAGTGTTTCGCATGTTTTGTTGTTGCTTTTGCCCCCCCAAGGAGTCCAAGGAGTGCAAGGAATCCAAGGAGTTCAAGGAGTCCCTGGAGAAACTGGACTCGCTTGCGCCCAGGGGCGGACACACAGTGCATCGTCCTGTAGTTAAGGGAAGCCCGGAGCAGGGAGCTCTTTGCTGATATGTATTACAAGGCTGTGTGTGTCCCGTCCCGTGTCCCTGGCACGCGTGTCCTTGTCGAGAGGCGTTTGGGGTGTTTGCTTGGCAAACAAATGCAGCCTAGACCGTGGTCCCCGTCTCCGCTTCCGTTTCCGTTGCCTCGCTCACCTCGCTCACCTCGCTTGCTTCGCTTGCTTCGTCCTTGCCCTGGCTGGGAGGCTCCTCAGATTCAGGCTCAGGCTCAGGCTCAGGCTCAGGCTCCGGCTCCGGCTCTGGCTCGGGCTCCTTGGCTGATGCCTCCTCCTCTTGGCTCTGGCTCAGTGAGAGGCAACTCGATTTGGAGCTGGAGCTGGAGGCCAGGAGCTCAGCTGGGACGGGGCTGGGCGGCGGCGTGGCAGGAGGAGCTGGCTGCTCCTCGGGCTGGGAGACGCTGACTTCTAGCAGCGGGCTTTCAGGGCTTTCAGGGGGTTCGTCTGCGGGTAAGGGTTCTGGTACGGATACAGTTTCTTCCGGCTTCGTCTCCGTCTCCTCCTTCTGCTCCTGCTCCTGCTCCTGCTTTTCTAGTTCCGGCTTAGCTTCCTCTTCAGCTTCTTCACCCTCAGCTTCACCCTCACCCTCAGCTTCAGCTTCGTTGGCAGTGACTGTGACTGTGACACTTACCGTGTCCGTGGCTTCCGCCGTCTCCTCGTCGGACAGCAGCTCTGCCTCCTGCCGGTAGTCGGCGGCGGCGGCAACAGCATCGTCCAGCTTCTGGAGCAGCTCCGGCGACAGCTCGCCCACCTCGTCCAGGCTGCGCTTGTTGCTGTCCGCAATCACCTTCCACATGTTCACCAGCCGGTTGAAGTTCATCAGGTCCAGAGGCGGCAGCGGGGGCAGGGCGTGCGTGGTGGTGTCCTCATCCTCGGAGCTGCTGCTGCTCACCGCCCGGATCTTGGCCTTGTGCGACTTGGAGGAGGCAGCTCCCGCTGTTTGCTCCCGGCTTGCATCGCCTCCAATGACGCAACCGCTGCCCCCGATGATGGGCGTGAGGCCGGCCAGCTTCAACTGCATATTGTACTCGTGGAACTCGCGCTGAATGGAGCTGCGCCGCGAGTTGGCCATCTCCTCGGAGCTGCCCGTGATCTGGTTGTATTCGCGCAGGCCCAGCTCCTCCACGGGCACGTAGTGCTCGCCGATCTCCACCAGGTAGACGCAGCGATTGACGTGGGAGCGGAAGCGCACGTCCTTGTGGTTCGGCGTCCAGCAGTGGACGACGTGGCCCACCATGCCGGCACTGGGCTCCCAGTCCTTCCACGACAGACGGCCGCCATTGCTGCGCATCCGCTCGCTGGGCCACACCACAGCGTCGATGATGTCCAGGCAGTCGTAGATCTGTAATGGGGAGAGATAAGGTTCAATTTTAGTGACTTACTGTGTATTTGGTCCTTCGAGCCGGATGGTAAAAGATAAAAATCGTTCCCCAGAGGCTACTACTCACCCCCGTGTCGTCCACTATGATGACCTTTTTGAAGATCTCGATGCGCGGCTTCCTTAGGATGGCTGTGCTGGGTCCTGGCACCGCTGCCGGCCCCGCTCCCGCCGCTCCCGTGGACGTCTCCCCGCCCAGGGTGGCCGAGGTGAGGCAGATGGGGCCCTTGGTCTTGCGCGGATAGTCGCCGGGCGTCGTGATGATGTTGCCCAGGCCCAGACCCAGACCCATGCCCAGGCCCAGGCTCCCAGACGAGGAGGAGAGCTTGCCGCTGCGCGGACTCGTCTCGTGCTCCACCTGGGCCTGCGGCGTTACCAGCTCCTTGCCGGATTCACCACCCGTTCCCCCGCCGCTGGCTATGGGCAGCGTGGCCCGTCGCTCGTGGTCCCTGCCCCGGCTGCTGCTGCCCAGATGCTGCTGCTGCCGGCTGCGCACGCCGGCGCCGCTGCTACCGCCGGTGGTGGGCCTGCCCGCTGCCCCGCTGCTGGGCCCGGAGCCCTCCTGGTCGCGCTCCCTGTTGAGGAGGCCCGCAATCAACGTGGTGGATGTGGGCTTGACGGGCATCACGGCCAGGCCGCCGCGCACCACTGCCAGGCTGTCGCTGACATAGCTCCCGCCCAGGCTGGCGGCGCCCGGCACCTGACCGGAGCGGACGCTGTAGTAGCTGTTGACGGTGAGGGTGTTGTAGAGCGGCGCCGAGATGAAGACGGGCGCCAGGTCGCCGCCCGCGCCGCCTCCAGACTCGCCGCCCGTGCTGCTGGCCGTCCCAGGCGCCGTGAGCCCCAAGCCAGAGCCCGCCGAGGCTCCGACTCCCGTGGCCGTGGAGGCGGCTCCGACGACACTGCCGCCGCTGCCAAAGTTGCAGGCACCAAGCTGAACAGGTCCCGAGCCAGGATGCGGCTCCAAGGCCGAACCCGAGCTGCAGCCCTGGCGACAGCGTTCACGGATGCGATGCCACCAGCCCAGCACCGTCTGCCGGATGGTGTCCAGCGTGATGGCGCCGCCAATGACCTGGCAGAGCTGCGAATTGGTGTCCGCATACGAGGTGGTAAGCGGGGAGACGTAGATGGGATAGCCGATGGGCTGGTCGCAGCTCGAGTTGATGATGTTGCGCAGCGCCTGCTTGGCGTTCTGGATGCTGCCCCGCTCCGGATTGCGGTTCCTCAGGTAGATCAGCTCCTGCTGCTGCCCCGCCCACAGCCCACGGACGCACTCCCTGTTCAGCTTGATCACGCGGAAGCTGAGGAAGCGCTTCGTCAGCCGAATGATCCGATACTCGTCCGACCCGTCCTCCATCACATGGCGCAGGGCTAGGAGGTTAGGAGCCCCACGGAGCACGGCACTACGCCACACGGGATCGGCCTCGTGGGAGATCACCAGCTCCTTGGAGCAGTTATCGATGGCCTCGTACAGGGCATGGGGATCGAGGAACTCATCGGGGTTGGTGATGTGATCCTGCTGCAGCTTGAGGGCCATCTTGACCGCTGGCGCCACCACCGAGTGGAGGAGTTCCATGTCCGCGAAGACCCACTCGTCGCGGGGGGAGGTAATGCGGAAGTCGCCCTTGAAGAGGGCATGGAGGCCGTGCAGGAAGAACTCCACGCCGGTCAGCGAGCTGTGCGAGGCGGTGGCCAGGGAACGGCGCGCAAGGAGGCCCAAGGCCAGGCAGAGCGACACCAGCGGCGCATCCTTGCCCACGCTGGCCAGCTTCAGGCGGAGAGGAGGCTTCTCTTGGTTACTCACCTTGCCCGCCCCTGCTCCTGCTCCAGGCACTGCTCCTCCCCCGCCCTTGGCCAGCTTCACGAACACATTCTGGTCCATGTAGGTCACATAGTTGCCCAGTCCGGGGGCACTCTCCGAGGTCTGGCGCGAGATGTTGGCAAAGCTGTGCGAGCTGCTCAGCTGGGGATCTCCCTGGGTGGCTCCTCCTCCTCCTCCGACAGTGCCTGCGGCGGCTGTGGCGTTGCCAGCTCCTCCTCCTCCTCCTCCGCCAGGAGGGACGCCCTCCTGGGCCACACTCTTGGGCGGGCGACGCAGCTGCTGCTGCGACTGGGACTTGGACTGACCGGAGCCTGCAGCGCCTCCCGATCCCCCGTGAGCCGAGAGATTGGGCGTGCTCTTGGAGTCATTGTGGGCGGGCGTCACGGGCTGCGTTTGCAGTGGGGCGGCAGGCGGGGGCGGTGGGGCAGCAGGGGCAGGGGCAGGGGCAGCCGAAGAAGGAACTCCCGCATCCCTCCGCATGTCCACGCAGTAGTTGATCCACTTGAGGTACACGTAGCAGAAGCTGGAGCGCGTAATGCCCACCGCCCGGAAGTCAAAGTCCTCGTCCAGATTGAAGTTGAAGATGGGATCCAGGTCGACAAACTGCCTTCCCAGGGTATGCTGCAGGGCATCCTGAATAGGCCCCGAGGCGAGCCACTGCTCCAGCTTGGGATTGCGCACCACATAGTAGATGATGCTCTGGGAAAGGCAGGGAAAAGCAGGAAAGGGACAGGTCAGAGGGGACTCTGACTGGACCATGATGAAATAACATAAGGTGGTCTCGTCGTGACCCGAAGTTTTACGAAGTATCCACTTATTTCAGTGCACGTTTGCTTGTTGACAGGAAAGGTTGTGTGCGGACGAATTATTTCCTTGTTTTTCGTTAACCCTTAAGCGTGCACGCATTAATATGAAATATTGTAAATTTTGCTGCAAAGTTGTAACGGGAGTATACCATAGAGTACCATATATGCCACAGAGTATGTCGCCGGCTATGTCATTAAAAGGCTAAGCCTGAGTGACTGCTTGAAACAGTCTTCGACATTTACCTATGTAGATGAGGTGTCTCACGGGGGCCTTATTAAACCGTCTGATCAATTAAAAAATAAGCTCAAAGAGCTAGAAATAATTTTTTCTCGTTATACAAAAGAAAATTTTAAAGTAACAAACCATTTAAAAGAAAGATTAGTAATCGCAGCACAAAATGTAGAGCTGGATAAACTTGTAATATCGCTTTACTTTACAATAAGAATATATTATAGAGTTAAGTACTTAAACAAAAAAAAAATGTATTAAGAACCAAAAGCAGCGTTTAATTGGTAACTCTAAATTATTAAAAATCAAACTAAAAAAAAATCTCGTCTTTTTATTATAAGTGGCATATTTAAAGCCTACGGACATGCTAAGGGTTAATCAACAATCATATTGCCGCCTCACTCACACTCAATACGACACTCAGTTTACTATGTTCCTTTCACTCGCACTTATTGCAAGCATACAATAAGTGGATGTCAGTTGCCGACGAGACCACCTTATGTTATTTCATCATGGACTGGACTCTCTCCCGCAGGAGGCAGCGCCTGCACACTCACCTTGATGTAGTAGGTGATGAGCACCTTGCGGTACTCAAAGACCTGCAGCGTGGCGCTGGCCAGGTTGTCCGAGATGGAGTAGCCCTCGATCACGTACTGGGCGGCTACCACCTGCCAGGCCAGCCAGCGGGTGGAGAACATGGCATTGGCGCTGAGCAGGCGCGGCAGGTGGCCGGGATCGCAGCAGCAGCAGCCGTCATTGTCCTCCACATCCTCCGTGATGGCCTCCACCTCGCGCTGCTGGCAGTAGGTCCCACGGAACTCCAAGCCACGCATCTGGAACGTGCACAGGCCGTTGCCCAGCTCGATGATGTGCACCAGGCAGTTGAGATCGTCGGAGGCCAGTACTGTAAGGAATAGATAGAGCATAAGGAAAGCCTCTAGGTAGGCACAGGGTCAGGTCAGGGTCAAGCACCCACCGAAACAATCCCCCTGGTTGACGTTGCCCCAGCGGCCCATGAGCAGGTCGCCGCACAGCGAGTGCTGCAGGGAGCGGGTGAGGTGCTCGTAGAAGATGCTGTTCAGGTTGTTGTCGTCCGCCCCCAGGTCCCGCTCCAGCTGCGAGCTCAGCCGCGTGTTGGAGTGGTCGATCCTCCGGGTGTTGTAGTCCCGCTCCCAGAACTTGATGGGACGCACGTACGAGGTGAGGAAGATGGCGCTGCCCAGGAAGGGATTCAGCGGCGTCGAAAGCAGGGCGGAGATGCCCGCCTGCAGGAACAGCATGGCCGAGTGGGGCACGCTGAAGGGCTGGGCGAAGGCATGGAAGGCAGAGCCCCACGTTATCTGCCAGGGAGCGATGTAGGTGACAATGAATTGGAGCTGCAAAGGAGCAGGAGGATTTCCTGGTTAGTACACAGATACTGGGTTTATACAAGGCCGAATACATGCATTTTATACATCCCGATACATGAAATAGTGTGGAACTCTACTTGAGCTCTCCATAAATAACATAGGTGGCAACGCCAAGCGAAAATAAAATAAAACTAGGAAAAATGATGCCAGCAAAAAAAAAAAGGTAAAACCATTCAATTCGGAAGTTAGTGAGCTTCTCGCGATGGTCATTGTTCGTTCATACTTGAACTTTCCTTCAGCTGGTCTCTCCTTGTTGGGTACAAGGATGTAAATGGGGTACAAGGATAATGTAAACATAAGCTCATAAAATACCAGATTACAAATGTACATGCACTCTGTTAATCCTCTGTTAGCAACGCGATGTAATCTCGCAGTTCCAGATCAAGTAAAACGGTTGTCTTTTTGTATGATAACAACATGATAATCTCATGCTTTGTGCACTAAACATTTTGGCGCCCAACGTGGGACCTCTTAGTAATAAACATTCTATATTTCTGATAATTCAGCAAACTAACTAATTTTACAGGTCTGGCATATCCTTACCCAGTGGACCAAACGCTCGAAAACGATATAGCAAACGAGACATTAGAGAGACTCAAACGGATGACGAGTATCGTTTCCGAGCTCGCATACGAGTATTTTGCGATAGTCTCGCATTTCTATCGTCTGCTGGTCCACTGGGTATGTGTGAACATTGCATTTGCATGAGGGACTAAATTAACAATCTATGGCTAGATATGCGAAAAAAGATAGCTAAAAAGTCCTGTATATGGCAAAGGCAAAAAAAAAAAAAAAAATGTCACTTAGAAACTAGCTATTTAACTCTAAAAAGAACTAAATCTAGCCACAAAATTATAATTTGAATGCACTGATTGTTCTGTTCTCTTTTGTGCATATTGTGCAGGCAGAGGAATTTGCAATAGTAATCCCAGTAAGAAAGAGAGAGAGAGAGATGCCTTACCTTCAGCAGAAAGTCGCAGCACTTGCGGAAGGCCAGCGACACGAAGAAGTAGTCAATGATGAAGGTCTCCGTGGCCATGGAGAAGTCGATGCGGAACAGCAGCACCGTGAAGATGATGATCAGGTACTGGTTGGTCGGATCCGAGTAGGCGTTCCTCACGACTGCAAAGGAGAGAGAGAGGGCAATACTCGATATGTTCAATATTCAATAAGAGAGGGAGAGCTGCTACTCACACTTCAAGGCGCATATGGCCACGATGAGCGTGCCCCAGGGCAGGCCGAACTTGGCCACAATGAGCTGCGAGTCCGCCGTCAGCGAGGAGATGGCCAGCAGCGGGAAGAGCACATTCCGCTCGAGCACACTCAAGTAGATGTAGAGCTTCTCGAACCACATGATCTGCGGCGCATTGAGCACCTCGAACTGTCCGAACTCGCGCTGCCGGAGCAGTGGCCGGGCGAAGCACAGCCAGGGCATGTGCTTCCGCATCTGCGGCACGGCATAGTGAAGGAGCAGGCCCAGCACCCCAATGAACGAGTAGAGGACCACGTTGAGGTCCGGCTGTAACGCGGTGAAGACAGTGCTGCAGTGCAGCCCCAGGACACTCACCGCTAGGAGGGTCATCACCACCAGGTCGTTTTTCAGCCGTGTGGTGACGGTGGCCTGCAGCTTGCGCGGCAGCGGATCGGGCAGGTCGCTGGCGCCGCTGCTCCCGCTGGCATTCGCAGGGCCTCCGCCATGGCCCCCGTGGCCCCCGCCGGCACTGCCGCTGCTGTTGTCGCTGGCCTCGGTGCCCGTTCCCTGATTACCTACCCGCTGCGGCTTCTCATCCTGGGCCTGAGCTTCGTCTGGGTGATGGTCGCCGCCCTGGTCCGCCTCCAGGCAGGCGGGCGTGGCATCCGTTGTGGCCGTGCCTGCTCCCGCCGTTAGCGTTGACATGTCGCCGGGATTCGTGGCCGATGAGCTGGAGATTCGGTCCTCTGCCTCCGCCTCCTCTGCCGCCTCAGCCTCTGCCTCGTCCTGCGCCAGATCTGGCGACTGCTCCTCGCCCTCCGCCGCCGTCGCCGCGGCTCCTATAGAGGCGTAAGAACTAGAGGCCGTGATGGCCCGCTTGCTGCTGCCAATGGTCTTGGCCAGCGTCTGCTGGCTGCTGCCCAGGGACGAGGCCTTGGCTAGCTCTGGCTCCCGCTCCTGCTCGTTATTGGAAGCCAGCCCCTGCTCCAGCGAGCTTAGCTCGATGTGCTCCTGCTGCTCCTGGCGCTGTCGCTGTCGCTGCTTGGGCGTGCTGGTGGCCGCCAGCTGGACATGCTGCTGCACATGGCTCAGGTCCTCGTCCTCTTCCTCCTCGTCGTCGTCGTCGTCGTCCCTGTAGGTGCTCACAATGCAGGTCTTGATGAGGCGCCACAGGTGGCTAAAGTCGCTGGCACAGCGCGACAGGTGGTAGCCCAAGGGCACCAGCATGGCGCAGAATATGGAGAACAGGATGTACTGGGTGCCACGCTGCTCGTCTAGGGCTCCGTACAGCGGGCCATAGAGCAGCATCACAGCCAGCACCGAGCGGAGCACGCACAGAAAGGAACCTATTGGGGATGGAGCTCTGTATAAGCCAGGGAAAGGGAAGGGGAAGAGAAGGGATAGACTCACCTAGGAGACTGCTGGCCGCATTCCCGCCAAAGACGTGCATGTCAATCTGCTCGAGGAGGTACATGAGGAACGTGTTGATCTGCGGGCACAGCCCCACCGAGAAGATGATGGGAAAGCACAGCAGCAGAATGTACAAGGCCTGCAGCAGGAGACCCACCACGTCGGCGGGCGAGTACTCCATACCAAAGAAGACCACCAGCTCCGGCGGTCGCTCACCATAGTCCGTGTCCAGGCGCTTGAGCAGTAGGAGAAGCCCTCCCCCCAGGCAAAAGTATATAGCCCTCGAATAAGCCACCGTCTTGTTGAACCCGTGCACTGGGGAGGCCGCATCCGGCTGGACGCTCTTCACCAGCGAGTACTGGGCCCCCGCAATCACCGCGCAAAAGAGCAGGGCGCACAGATCCTTGTAGTGGTCGTGCTGGAGGATGGCCGCCCCGAGGCAGGCCACCAGCGTGCACAGCAGGCTGGCCAGGAGGACGTGCAGCCAGTGCAGGTCGCGATCGAACAGTGCCAGCAGCTCCAGCCGATCCATGGCGATCTTGAACTCGTGCTCCTGCCCGCACCACTTGAACCGATACTTGTAGAAGCTCTTGGGCGCCACCGGCTTCTCCGCCGCCGACAGGTGGCACGCGGGCCTCCAGTAGTCGCAATACGGTGCAAAGTGTCCGTCCACGTTCAGCATGGGCTGCGAGATCTGGCTGATTTGGGAGATTTGCGAGATCTGGTTGCTGGGGTGATTGGCCAGGCCCAAGGCGCTCAGCACTCCTCCTCCGCCGCCGGTGGGGGGAGGGCCTCCTGCCCCCACCGAACTGGAGGCCGCCTCGCTGTTGCTGGCCGCCACGGCCGCTGCTGCATCGCTCAGCTGCTGCAGGGCGTCCAGTTGGCTGCGCGCCATCTGCCGCTCATTCCGGATCACATTGAACAAGCCCTGGAAGGAGAAGGGAGCACCAGCTCCAGCCCCAGCTCCAGCTCGGTTGGAGCTACCCCCCATCAGCATGCCCTGCACCTGCTGCTGCGAGGCCTCCGCGGCGGCGGCCAGCTGCTCGCACATCTGCTTGGCGTCGAAGCGCAGCTTGTCCCGGGTCAGCGCCCGCTCAATGTTCGTGATGTGCTCCAGGGTGGAGCCGGAGGTGGGGTGGGCGCACTGCAGCGCCTGGATGGCGTCCTGATAGAACTGATAGTGCGCATTGGACATGTTCGGCGGCACCAGGCTACTGCTCGCTGGGATGGGCGTGCCATCTGCCGAGATCCCAGCAATGGGACGTCCTCGCTCGTCCACGGCCCCGCCATGCATCAGCCAGAGCATCTTGTGGATGTCCGCACTCAGGCTGTCCGTCAGGCTGACGCTGTGCGTCGAGTTCGAGGAGGAGGAGTTGCGCGAGGGAGCCAGCTTCGAGGGCTTGACGAGGGCAAACTCATTGTTACTAATGTCGCCGGCATCTGCGGGGGAGCCGCCCCGCCTGCGTCGCCGCAGCTCGTCCACCTCGCGGTACTTGACCACCTTGGGGATGGCCCCCAGGCTCTTGGCTGCCATCTTGGAGGTGCAGGGCTGCTCTTCGTCCAGCAGAGATCGCGGGGGAGCTGGCTCCATGCCCGCCAGGAGCTGATCCTTGGAACTGGCACTCACCTGCTCGCAGTCGCTGGATGGGCAGCCCGAGTCCGCCTCGCTGCGTATAGGGGCGGGTGCAGGAGCAGCAGGGGGAGGTACTCCTCCTCCCGATGGATGGGCCAGCTCCTGGCGCAGCTGCTTGTCCGCCTGGATCTCGCGCAGCGTCGCCTGCTGGCGATTGCGATCGCTGAGCAGGGGTGACCGCGAGCCCGTGTTGTTGTCCTCCGTCTCCTCGTCCTCGTCATCGTTTCCAGCCGCCGCTCCCACTCCCCCTCCCCCTCCCCCTGCCGCCTTGTGGTGCAAGTGCAAGTGCGGATGCCGCAGGAGGTCGCAGGTCTTCAAAACGTCATCCAGCTGGCTGTGCGTCTGCTGCAGCTCGCTGAGGATGTGATCCAGGTTGTCGTCAAAGTCCTTGAACACATCGTCATCGTCGTCGGCCAGTATCCCACCCACATCCGACTCGGCGCTATGATGAGTCTGGCTGCAGCCGAGGGCACGCGTTCTCCTGCGGATGGGCACATCGTCCACCTCGTCGTCGTCGTCGGCATTGCCCTGGCCCAGGCCCAGGCAGATGTCGCTGTCGTCCTGCTCCTCCGAGGGATGCTTCTCGTGCTCCGAGTGCTCTACGATGGGGTACACTGGCGGCTCCTCAATGAGGGCCGTGGTGGAGCCGCAGGCGCTGGAGCTGCCAAAGAACAGGCTGCTGCAGGTGCTGCCAGCGGCAGGAGCTCCTCCTCCAGCTACCCCTCCTCCTCCTCCTCCCCCGGGATATAGATTCAAGTGCTGATTCCTTACCAAACTCTTGCTGGGCGGCGGCAGGGGATTCCGCATCTGCTGCTGCTGCTGCTGCTGCCCCCCCGATATGGCCTCCACGCTGTTTGGATGCGGCATGAGATTGGACACCGATGGCTGCGGGCAGAGCACCTCCAAAGCGGCGCTCTTGATGCGCCTCACGCCGCCTCCGCTGCTTCCTCCAGCTCCAGATATGGCAGGACCTCCGCCTCCTCCTCCGCTGCCGCCTGTCAGAGCCGACTTGATGCCGCCCTGACCCGCCCCCGCCGCCGCCGCCGAGGAGCTGCCGCCCTGCTTGTTGTGGTAGGCGGTGGCATTGGAATGTCTGCGTCGCTTCATCCCCGTGGCAGAGCTGCCTCCTCCTCCCCCAGCTCCTCCCGTTGGAGCTGGAGCTGGAGCTGCTCCCAGCTGCAGCGCCGACATGGTGCTGGTCGGGTCCTTGCGGATGATGGCGCCGCCCAGGTGATGATGCAGGTGATGGTGGTGGTGGTGATGATGGTGATGCTGGGCCCGGAACGCCGGCTGGTGCGGCTGCTCGATGCCCAGATCCGATTTGGTGTAGCTATCGTCCTCCAGGTACACGTCTGAGGAGGAATCTAAGGGGGAAAGGGGAAAAGGAAGGGAAAGGGGAAAAGGAAAGGGAAAAGGGAAGGGAAAGGGTTAGAAAGGGAGCTCCTCCTCTCCTCCTCCTCTCTCTTGACTCACCCAATATCCAAGACTGCAAAGCCCGGGTGCAGGCATCCGCTACGCCACCACTGCCCGCATTCCTGGCCAGCCCCAGCTCCATGTCCTCCACATCGTTGGCACCACCGCCGCTGCCGCCGCCGCCAACCGCCAGCGCACTCTGGTGCGGATGATGCAGGATGGGCAGGAAGAGGCCACCGCGGCTCTGGTGCTTCAGCCGCTCGTCGTGCGTCTCGGAGCTGCGATGCCGCTGCAGGCGCGACGAGCGTCCGGGATTCGCTGAGGAACTCGACGAGGCGGGGGCAATGACCACCACAGCCGTGGAGGAGGAGGCGCAGGAGGAGGGATCTCCCACTCCCATCCCACTAGCCGGCGTGCTGGCTATAAAGTGCTGACGGGGATTGGCCTGGCCCCGCGCCTTGCTCGTCGTCGTCGTCGTTGTGGGCTGCTGGGAGTGCAGGAACGAGGGCGCCGCCGTCGTCGTGGCTATCGTGTCCGACTGATTCCGCATCAGCTTGTGCTCGCCACCGGCTGCTGCTGTGGCCGCCGTGTCCAGGCTGCTCTGACGCTCTAACCTTCGCCGCTGCCGGCGGCTAAAGACCTCGGAGCACTTGCGGGAGAGGTGACCGGTGCGTACATGCTGCACTGGGCCCGGCACAGCTCCACTGCCACTGCTGCCGCCGTCGGCACTGCCCGCACTGCTGCCGCCGGGCGCCTCCACCAGCTCTGGGTAGACGGTGAGGTACTTGTTGAAGAGATCCGCCTGTGCGTTGGCACTCCCACTCCCACTCCCGCCGCCGCCGCCGCCGCCCGTGCTCCTTATGGACTTGCTGACGCTGGCAGAGCCGGCAAGCGATTGCTGATCCTGCTGGCTGCCGCCGGAGAGCATGGAGGGGGCGTAGAACATGAGCTCGATGGACTCGGAGCTGTTCTTGCGATGCACATCGACCTTGAGATCTGTCAGAGGGGGATTTCAGGATTCCAGGGATTAGGGAAGCAGGGAAAGGGAGCAGGGACTCGAACTCACCAATGATACTGTTCACATTGTCCATGGACATCATGCTGTTCTCCTCGCTGGCCTCGTTGATGGCCTGCTCCACGGAGATGCGCGATCCCCCTGGCCTGATGACCTTCATCTCGATGCCGCCCTCATCGTCCTGCCTGGGCTCCGTCTCCTTGGTGACCTTGAAGAACTGCCCCTTGAGGTTCACCTCGGACATGGTCTGGGCCCGATCGTACAGCCGATGCAGTGCCAAATTGGCCAGCTTCACCATCAAGATGGTGAGGCTGGTGAGCACGCAGTACAGGCACCAGGTCAGCCATGTGCTCGGAAAGTACTACAAGGAGTTACTCATTGGTTACTCTTTGGAGCTGGGAAGGAGGAGGGAGAGGACCACTCACCAGGTAGGCCACAAAGGGCGAACAGAGCAGGTAGAGCCATAGATACAGGTGCACCACGTTGCAGAAGACGCCCTGGTGCGGATCGTAGAAGTAGCCGCCGGTCAGCGAGGCCCACACGCCCTGGCGCAGTATCTCCAAGGTCTGCGAACCCATGGTGGCCTATACTGCATCTCTCAGCTGCCCGATGGATAGGGATCCACGTTGCTCAAGCGCCGCCTGCTGCCTACTCACAGGAGCCAAGCCTTGCCTCCGCTGCGCCACCTCTCGGCTCGGTTCTTCGGCTCTCGCCTCGCCTCAGCTCGGTTTGTTTTCTTTGCTGATTAACTGCCTGCGGTCTTGGGGTTCGAGCTGAATGACTGGGCAACTGGATGATGACTCGCGATGACTGGAGGGCAGGAGCGCGGCTGGGCAAGCGGCGGCGGGCGGGCGGTGGCGGTGGCGCGGGGGCGGGGTTCTGTTGCCGTGAACGGGGGCGCTCTCTGCTTTTTCGAAGGGGGAAAGCTGTGTGTGTGGTGGGGCAAGGCAATGCTGCTGCGGCTCTGGTTGCTCTGCAGCGCGGACTCCGGGACTGGCGCTCCGCCGTTGTTGGACAGCGGGATGGGCGGATGTCGCGTTTGGGGGCTGCTGCGAACGGAAAAATCGAATCTCGCTCGCCGTAATTTAAAAAAAAATTGCAATTTTTCTTTTGTTAATTAAATCAGTGTTGCCAGGTAGCGTAAGGCAAGAGATACTAGATAATTGCGGGCATAAAAACATCCCAGCACGCACACTAATATACTGCCCAAAATACTGATTTAAATAGGCGATAATCGCATATCGATAACATATCGAGCGCGAGCCTCGCTTTCAAAGCGGTTTTTAAACTCAGCTGAGGTGTGAATAAAATTAATTTAAATAAATTTAAAGCAAACTAAGCTTACCTAAGTAAATTTACCTAAATAGATTTTTTATTTAGTACATAATGCATATAAAATGTAGTATTTTAAGAACATTTTGGAGTTAAGACTTTAATTTGTATTATTTTACTTCAAAAGGCGTTTAATGCTATTTGCACAGTTTTAATTTAAGCAAGCATTAATATTTTAGTTATTTAGTTAGTTTTCACCACTTACAGTATAGTTTTACTTTTATTTTTTGAAAGTTTCAATAAGTTTTCATTAAAATCATTCGAAATAGGCTAAAAATTAAAACCAACATATTTAATGCTATTTGTAAGAAAGCCAGTGCCCGCTCCTTCTGTCTTTATTAGATGGTTGTGTGCTTACATAATTAAAGCATGGCAAAGCTGAATACCAGAAATTTAACACTTTAAGAAGTTATTATTAAGTTATTATTATTTAAGAACGCCATGTTCTGTGCATTTTACCCATTTTAAGGTGCATCTTCCCTGCTCCGGCTAAGATTTAATGCAAATCAACTCACACTTAAGCTACTTTTACTAAGGCTATCAAAAAAAAAACAAACAAAAATCAAGTACGTGGCTAGGGAATCACATGGAGTGGCCCTTCCGGGCGATCGGTCCACGATCGGATCAGTCTGCGCCGCCGAGGGGCGCCGCATAGTCAGCGCTCCTCGCTGCTGCTCCCCTCGCCCTCGATGAAATCGTCTCGCAGCCTGCCCCTGTGCTCGTAGTTGTGGTGGTGATGGATGTGCTCCTCCTCCTCCTCCAGCTCCGGCTCTGGCAGAGCAACAGGCGCCACCGCCACCGACGCCGCCGCCGCTGGCAGTGGCAGAGAGTGGTGGTGGATGTGCTCCTTGGTCTGATGGATCTGTATGGGGCGATGATCCTCGTGGATTACCTTCTTCTCCTCCTTGAGGACGAGCGGCTTGTGGTGGTGATGGACATGCTTCACCACGGTGTGGATGTGCTTCTCGATCTTCTTGTGGATGGGCACGTGTATGACGATCTTCTTCTTTTTCTGGTAACCTCTGTGGAACAGCAAATGCGAAATATTGTTCAACTTTATGATAAAGAATCGATTTTAAATCGATTAATCGAAGTGTCGAAGTGTCATCTCTAGTAATCCTACCCAGCATCCGTTTCCGGCACGCAGACGAGCAGCAGAACCAGTGCCACCACCAGCGAGAGCCTCAGCAGCTGCAAATGGCCGAAAATAAGCCCGGAAATCGGGTAAAGGTAATGGTGATGGTAATGGTAATCCTCTGGCCACTCACCAAACTGCAGTTATCCATGTCGCTTGGCTAGAGTTGCAGTGTTTTTTAGGTGTGTTTTTCGCTCCGACGATGCGGCCGCTGGGAAGGCTCCAAGTGTTTTGATTGCTGGCCCACTGCGACCATTTTATTTATACAGGCCCCCGGAATGCGCTGCGCGGCTCGCTGGAATACCGCATCGCCAGTTGGCGGCGCGCTTCCGTGCCGCGGCCCATCCAAGGCGTAGCAGTTACCACCACTGCGCATGCGCACGCGCCGAAGCACAAGAAAGCTGCTCTGCCAAGCTGCTCAGTGGAAAACCAGCAATTTTCATTCATTTCGGATGGCAGCGATCATCGTGTCATGCCTTGTGGGTGGTTTCTTGCCACTGCAGATGGCCGCCAGATGGGGATCAGGCCGGCAGGGGATCATACCCTATCACAGAATATTTTAACGTTGAAAAATAAGGCTTTTTATAGATGATAATCATCATATAATATCATATTTGTTGTAATCATAAATTAAATGAAGTAAATAATAGGTGTTTTGGCTAAAGAAAACCATTGTTTCAAGGAAAAACCCACCTTGAAGTAAGGAAGAGCATTGAATCGTCGCTTATCAGAGTATTTCTCACCTTGAATCACCCTCAATGGATGCTTAGATCTGTCAGATAAATTGGGATGATCATGTGACACCTGGGTTTCCCGCCAATTTGGCAGGGCATGGGAGCTTCGTCCCCATTGATGGCTTCCCATTCCCACCGTGCTCTTTTCTTTGTTTTTCCCCGTTTTGTTTCTTCTGTATGTGAACTTCTTCTTCGTTTGGCTCACGCAGACGGAAGCCACGGCAAACTGCGCCCGAAAAACTTAGAGCAGCCCCAACTGGAGCTTCCCAAACTCAGTCAACGGAAATAGCGCCGGAGTGCAGCGTGTATTTAACACTCACATAGAAATGTATGTACAAATATATGCTGTATGTACGCCCAGCCCCTATATTTCCCCACCCGGCCGCACGTAACGCGAGAAATACGTTACAAATAGATCGCATGCACATAGCGCATATTTCTATTATGCAATCGTAATGTCGATTTGCGAGATTTGCGGGTGTTATTTAATTGCGCGCATTTCTTCGTTTTCAAATGCGATCACCGCCAGAACGTGGCTGCCAATCGATATCCCCGTCATCGATACGCGCGGTTGGAGTGCGGAGAAGAACAAGCAGCGACAGCAGGGCAGAAAAAGAAGAAGGGGAGCAGAGCAGAGCAAAAAGAACGGAGAACAGCGATAAAAGCGTCACGCAGCACAGTGGGCAAAAATGATGTAACCAAACCTTACTCTGCTGGTAATTAATATTTCTAAAATATTTATTTATGGGCAACATAAAAAAATGTTCATTGTATTATTTAGTAAATCTGTAAATGAATAAACGCCTTTCTTGAGAAACTTCAATGCACATTACTCTTTTGATGCACGCTACTTTGCTGCTTGTTAATATGATAGGAAGCACTAAAATTTAATAAATGTGCACCACATTTTTCCGATCGAGTTAACTATTCATATAAATTCGTACGAGTACGAATAAAGACTCGAAAAATAAACAAAACCCCGTCATTCTTGGTAATTACCTGAGGAACTAGAATTTTGTTACGCTCATTGATCACCATGTCCACTGTGCGCAGACTGGATGAGCGTTGCCGTTACGTGTGTGAGTGTGAGCGCCCCCCAATCGGAATCTTTTTTTAGTATTGAAAGAACAGTCGGGCAAGCAAGTTGGGCGCAGCAAAAACGAGCCAGACAAAGTAAATAACGGCATACATATACAGAGTATTCTATTCCGTAAATCGTAAATTATTTGTTGATGCGGCCAGAAGAACGAATAACGACAGCTAATAACATTCGCCCACCGTGTTTCACTCAGTTATTTTCTCTCCAATTTCTATTTGCCTTCTTCTGCTTCTTCTTCTGTTCTCTGTTTTCTGTTTTTGTTCTTGTGTGTCTGTGTGAACCAATTGTTGCTGCTACTCTGCGGCGGCGAGAGTGTGTTGGTGCGCCGTGATTAATAATTCGCATGAAGCACAGCCAGTGACAAAGCCGAAAAACCAGTGAAATAATATGCAACAATAACTCCGGGGTTAATACGAACGTGAGGGAGATTCTGTGAGAGATTTTAAGCCTCCAAAATATGCATATGCATCGCTGTGTCTGTGTGTACTCGCGCGCGCCAACGCACGCATGATCACCATTCCAATTGGGACACAGCAGCTTGCGTCCCCTCGTCCCATTTGGAATCCATACCCGGGGGGCCATTAGTTCTCCCATTGGAATTAATAAACAGCAGCAGCACTTGGCGAGCTTCCACACACACACACACATTCATAGCCACTGATAAGTTCCAATCGGAGCTATCTTCCGATCAGACCGGGATCAACTGCTGCTGCTGCTGCTGCTTCCTGCGCGCTCAACCTGTTCCGATTGGACGTTAGTCGGGTGTGTGCAGCAATTTGTTGGCCATAAATGGACAATGGAACACAGCCAAGTCAATAAACCCCAATAAAGCCCACATTGGCTATTTATTTATTATGAATTTCGAAGCAGCGCCGAGCGTTGAGAGCGTTGAGAATGGCGAAAATCAATCGAAGGCGAAATTCCATAAGTGGCGGACGTACATCACAAGTATTTCTAGAACTGATGTGTATATTTAGATATTTATCCGGCAAGCTGTGTCTGTGTGTGTGTGTGTGTGTGTGTGCGTTGCAGGCGCGAAGAAGGTTCTAAAATCCAGAAATAGTCTGGAGGGAAAGGAAAGGGAAAACGGACCGAGAGAAAGAGAGGCTGATTCTTTTTAGCTTTTATCACCTTCCCCATGGAGGAAGTCGTATTTTCAATGTCTTTGGCGCGGATTTCGCTTTGCCACTTCCCATTTTCCACCTTCAATCTGGTTACCCGTGTAAATCATGGCCAATTATTTGAGTGGCTAAAGGTCCGCACCCTTAGGTGGGCCAGTGCGTCACCGATTCCGATTCCCATTCCCATTCGCATTCGCATTCCGCTATTCCCTTGGCCAGGGCCGCCAATCGCCAATATCGACATCCCCCAAAAGTCTGGGGAGTGACCTCACGAGATGCGTCATGGTTATTAAACGGAAAACAGCCCAAGCGGGCAAACTGAATCAACAGAAGCGAAACAGAGAAGCAGAAACACAAACCGAAACTCGAACGATATACGGGAAGGGGTTATTGGTGTGGAAGCCCCAGGAGAACATATATCCGAAACAGTGGGTAGTTCTTGTTCGGAAAGGTTCTGCCATGCAAACTTAGGCTACCTTCTTGACAAGTCCCAGCTTAATGATCTTCTGTACTCCTAGTTACTCCATATAATATTCCTAACGATCACAGTTTAAAAAGAAACTTCCCAACAATCTTATTATACCCTTGCCGAGGGCATCTCCGACCCCATAAAATATATATATTCTTGATCAGCATCACCAGCCGAGTCGATCTAGCCATGTCCGTCTGTCTGTCTGTCGGTTTCTACGCGAACTAGTCTCTCAGTTTTTGAGCTATCGAGCTGAAATTTTCAACATAGTCTTATTTCTTTAGCACGCAGTATATATTTCGGAGCGACCGAGATCGGACTACTATATCCTATAGCTGCCATAGGAATGATGGCGAAATTAATGTAAAAAAAATTTTAACTTCTCGGTTTTTCAACGTATTTCTATAAATTTTTAGATATAGCAGTTGTTTATGCTTTTAAAAGTAGGGTTTTAATTTCATTAAGATCGGACCACTATATCATATAGCTGCCATAGAAGCGATCGGTCGATTTATATGAAAATGTAAAATTCTACATGTAAAATGTAAAATTTACAAAATTCGATGTTTTTTCAACATTACGAAAATGGTTCGATTTTCAATGATCCAATTGCAGACTGCAAGGGTATACCAACTTCGGTTTACCGAAGTTTGCTTTCTTTCTCGTTGTAAAAAGAATTAGACACAAGGCTCCTTCAATTAATTTACATGACGCTTTTTCATGGCAATTCATTCAATTGAATATTATTTGGGCTCTTATCCATGTCTTACTTGGTCTGAAAACATAAGCAAAGCCAATGATTCCAATGAAAGCATAGAATTTCGAAACTCGTAGCTCGTAGTCGTTGTCCAAGATTATCAGTGTTAGCTTTCCTACGTGTAATATGGCCCGTGTTTGCACTGGTCTTATCTGTCACCTGGAATGGAATGCAGAGAGATTGCCCCCGCCCCCGCGAGATGTTTGCCCAGCTCCGTGGCTCGTCTTTCGCTCATTTAAATGTCTTCTTGATACTTCCAGCATACTACGGAACTGGCCCATAAAACAGAGAGCAAGAGAGTGAGATAAACACATACACACACGCACACACACATACCAAAAGAAGAAAGAAGCCAGAAGAAAGAAGCCACAAGAAAGAAAAGAAGGAGAAGAAAAGCGCAGCCAAAATGCCCGTCTTCCACACAAAAACCATCGAGAGCATATTAGATCCTGTGGCCCAGCAGGTAAGCATCCCCCCTAGATGGGGTCCACGCTTTGGGGATGATGGTTACGGGGGGTTGAACTTTTCTCTCGCCCCGAAATAGCTATAGCTAGTAAGCAAATTGGCGCCCAAGAAGGTAACGTTACAATGGTTATTAAAACGTTTTACGATCATGATTGGGCACAGAAAGATATATGTATTGCCAGTGTTGGCTTGGTATTATAAGGATGTAAAGTTGAATAATTAAAACGATTAAATACTGAAATACTGCAGATTCCTTGTAATATCAAGTCTGAAATTGTTTCTGTGCCTTAAGAATTTACATGTATTGTATGGGCACTAAGGAAAAAGCATGGTACCATTTATTTCACTTAAAAGTATATTTTCATTAATATAAAAATAAATAAATAAAATTAATAGCAAAGACTGCCAAGCAAATTGAATTCAATTGTTTCCAAAATATAACGTTTTTCCCTCAGTGCCTGCATACGCGCTAGAAGAAGCCTTCGATAGTTGTGAGTTTTCACCTGACTGCGCATCACTGACTCCACTTGCCAGTCTCCAACACTCTCCACTTTCCCACCCAAACCTCCCGATTCTCTCCACTCCCCCGATTCCCATCGATAGTTCGATAGACCGATCGACACCTGACATCTCCCCAGTAAACTGCATCTGTGTGGCATGTGTCGGGCGTCCCCCCTTACCCTCTGTATCCCGCCAATATAAATTTATTTGTGGTGCCCTCCGCTATTATGAGATGAAACAAACTCACGGAGAGGAGGATCTTTGTTGTTTGCTGTTTTGGCGTTACTTAACGGGTCTAAAAATACATGAGGTAGAAATAATAAGAAAAAAAATGTTGATCAGAGGCCAGCGCCAGCCAACCTGAGCCTGAGGACAGCAGAATTTTAATTTAATAACGCAACAAATGAAAATGAAAATGAGAAAAAAAAACTAAGCGAAGGCGCGGAAAACAAACCAGATGGGAGGGTGCAAGAGGGGGTTGGGGGCCAGTTGGCCGAGTTCCAAAAATAGCAGCATAAAATACGTTTAGGAAAATCCAAGCGGCGAGAGAAGAAATAACCAAAATAAAAAGGAAAACATTTACGACGAACAAGCCATGAAAATGAAATCATAGCAAAAGTTATGGGCTCCCAAAGGGAGAGGGGTGACGAGGGCGCCAAGGTGTAGGAGTAGGTGTAGGCACACACATAACCACGGCCACTGTGTGTGTAGGTGTGGGCATCCATCGGATGCGGATGAGTGAGGATTGTGCGGTCTGAAAACTGTGCCAAAAAGCAAGCCCAGTGCATTAGTCATCCTCTGGCAGGGATGCGGAGGTGGGTGGCGTTCGGTGGTGCTCGCTGGTGCTCGGTGCTGATGGCAAACAAATGAATTAAAAACGATCATTCAGCACATCAATCAGCACACTGATACACAAACTCTCAGGCAAGCGAGCGAGCGAGCACACATGTCTCTGTCCATGTACGCGGCGCACATAATTAGTCGATGGAATAGCGAATAGGCAGACTCGCGCCTAATTACATAATTAGTTAATCAAGTGGGCCAATTGTGCTGCTAATTGGCGCTCAGCGAAAAGAAGGAGGTGGGCTAAGGCCTTGTAATCCCAGTTCAGTTGAGCGTCTCTCAACCGCCTAATCCCCGGACTTACAGCCGCTTAGTTCTGGCTCTTGCTTCGATTTAGTTTCCGCTTAGATGGGCTCAGTGGAGATTAGCGATTAGTGCTCACTGTCTCGGTGTCTCGGTGGCCAGTTCACTCTCTATAAATAGCCATTGGCGAAAACACCTTGAGCAGGTGATGATGATGCTGATGTCAAGTCCAAATGCCATGCACCATGTGGCGTTCGCCGCCCACGCTCCACATCCAACATCAACATCCATTTCGGTTCGGTTCGCTCTCGTTCTGTGTGGAATCTGCGATCTGTGACTCGAGATCCGAGATCTGTGAATGAATGGAGCGAGAAGCCGTTGAATCGCTGATAAAACCGAGTGGGCTTGACTTGCTTTGGCTGCGATCACGCAGCACGATCATTAACAGTTTTGCTTCCATAAAAATCAACTCCATTCCGTTCCACGTTCCCCGGCGCCAAATTGATTGCTCAATCAGTGCGCTTCAGTGGCACCAGTGGAGCGGGGGACATAAGTAGAGCTGCTGTCGATACTGATTCGATTGATTCCCAGTGATTCCCACAATGTGAGTCGAGGGAGAGGTTTCAAGTGAGCTTAGGAACGGGATTTTTCTAGATCATTGAAGATAATGAAAAAGATTTGTTAATTACTTCAAAATCAATCCTGAAACAAATCTCTTTATTGGAAAGATCTTCAAAGATAATGAAGAAGATTTATTAATTACTTTGAAATCTATCCTAAAACCAAGCTCTTTGATGGGAACTAGGTAGGGGGAGGTCCTCCTAAGCACCAATTTTACGAGGGAGAGGGTTTTATTGGTCTAAGAAACGCTAATCTTCAAGATCTTCGACAATAATGAAGAATATTTTTAAATTAGTTTGAATTCTATCCCGAAACAAAGCTCTCTTGATCGAAACTAGGTGGGGGGAGGTCCTCCCTTGAAGATATCCCAGGAGAAAGAGGATTAAAGTGGTCTAGAATTCGCTAATCTTAAATATCTTTGATGACTACGAAGAAGACTAATTAATTAGTTCGAAATCTATCCTTAAAGAAAGCTCTTATGGTGGGAACCAGGTAGGGGGAGATCCTCCCAAACACAAATCTCACAACGGAGGAGGTTAAAGTGGTCTAGTGATGACAATTCATGAAGATCATTGACAATGATGGAAGCAGATTTATTAAATGGTCCAGAATCTATCCAGAAATAAAGATATCATGATAGAAGCTACGTGGGGGAGGTCCTACCAACCGCAAATCCTATGAAGGTGAGGGTTTAAAAGATCTAGTGATGGAAATAAATGAAAATAATTGACAATGATGAGCAAGATTAGCTAATTACTCGGATTTACCCGGAGTTTACCCTGAAACAAAGCTCTTTTGATGGAAACTAGGTAGGGGGAGGTCCTCCCAGGCACCAATTAGACGAGGGAGAGCTTTCATGTGGTCTAGGGAACGTGAATATTGAATATCTTCAAGGATTATGACAAGGATGTATTCCTTTGTTCGAAGTATATCCTAAAACAAAGCTCTCATGATGGGAACTAGGTGGGGGAAGGTCCTTTTAAGATAAGATTTATAAATTAATCCAGAATCTGTCCCAAAACAAATCTCTTTTGGTGGAAGTCAGCTCCCCACTAGAAATTCCTGTTGAAAGGTAGATCTCCCCCAAACATCCCTGTGATCCTAGCCTAGTCTTAGCTTGCTTGTCCCTTCGATATCTCCATTTCGAATCCCTCTCTCATCCAAAGCCATTGCCCAGAACTATGCTGCTGCTGTGGAAGCTCTAGAGCTAATGCCATCATTTTTGCTACCCCGCAGGTATCTCGTCTGGTGATCCTCCATGAGGAGGCCGAGGATGGCAACGCCATGCCCGACCTCAGCCGGCCGGTGCAGGTGGTGTCGGCGGCGGTGGCCAACCTGGTGAAGGTGGGCCGCGAGACCATCAACAGCTCCGACGACAAGATCCTGCGCCAGGACATGCCCTCGGCATTGCACCGCGTGGAGGGTGCCTCGCAGCTGCTGGAGGAGGCCTCGGACATGCTCCGCTCCGACCCGTACTCGGGTCCGGCGCGCAAGAAGCTGATCGAGGGGAGCCGCGGCATCCTGCAGGGCACCTCCTCGCTGCTGCTCTGCTTCGACGAGAGCGAGGTGCGCAAGATCATCCAGGAGTGCAAGCGTGTCCTCGACTACCTGGCCGTGGCCGAGGTCATTGACACCATGGAGCATCTGGTGGACTTCCTCAAGGACCTCTCGCCCTGCCTCAGCAAGGTGCACCGTGAGGTGGGCGCCCGCGAGAAGGAGCTAACCCATCAGGTGCACAGCGAGATCTTGGTGCGCTGCCTGGAGCAGGTCAAAACCCTGGCCCCCATCCTCATCTGCAGCATGAAGGTCTACATCCACATCGTGGAGCAGCAGGGACGCGGCGCCGAGGAGGCGGCCGAGAACAGGAACTACCTGGCCGCCCGCATGAGCGACGAGCTGCAGGAGATCATCCGTGTGCTGCAGCTGACCACCTACGACGAGGACACCAGCGAGCTGGACAACCTCACGGTCCTCAAGAAGCTCTCCAATGCCATCACCAACAAGATGCAGCTGGCCAACGAGTGGCTCTCCAATCCCTACGCCCTCCGCGGCGGCGTCGGCGAGAAGGCCCTCCGCCAGGTGATCGACAACGCCGCCGAGATCTCGGAGCGCTGCCTGCCCCAGGACTCGTATCCCATCCGCAAGCTGGCCGACGAGGTGACGGCCATGGCCAACACCCTCTGTGAACTGCGGCAGGACGGCAAGGGTCAGTCGCCGCAGGCCGAGTCCCTGGCCCGGGGCATCCGCGATCGCCTCGGGGAGCTTCAGTCCCTGGTCCACCAGGCCGTGCTCGGTGTGGACAAGGCCGGCGTCCAGCAGACGGCCCACACCATCCAGGGCCGGCTGGAGCAGGCCGTGAAGTGGCTGCAGCACCCGGAGATCAACGATGGCGGCCTGGGCGAGCGGGCCATCAACCTGATCGTGGAGGAGGGCCGCAAGGTGGCCGAGGGCTGCCCCGGCCACCAGAAGGCCGAGATCCAGCAGCTCTGCGACGAGGTGGAGCGCCTCAAGCGCCAGGCGGCCGGCACTGGGCCGGCGGCCAAGCAGGCGGCCAAGCAGCTCACCCAGAAGCTCTACGAGCTCAAGGCGGCCATCCAGAATGCCCTGGTGAACCGCATTGTCCAGGACTTTATGGACGTGAGCACGCCGCTGAAGCAGTTCACCGAGGCGGTCCTCCTGCCCGAAGGCACGCCCGGCCGCGAGCAGAACTTCAACCAGAAGTCGAACAATCTGCAGGCCTTCAGCGATCGCGCCTCGAAGACGTCGCGCATGGTGGCCGCCGGTGGGGCGTGCGGCAACAAGAAGATCGCCGAGATCCTGCTCTCCTCCGCCGCCCAGGTGGACTCGCTCACCCCCCAGCTAATCAGCGCCGGCCGCATCCGCATGAACTACCCAGGCAGCAAGGCGGCGGACGAGCATCTGCAGAATCTGAAGCAGCAGTATGCGGATACGGTGCTGCGCATGCGCACGCTCTGCGACCAGGCCACCGATCCGGCCGACTTCATCAAGACCTCGGAGGAGCACATGCAGGTCTACGCGAAGCTCTGCGAGGACGCCATCCATGCCCGCCAGCCCCAGAAGATGGTGGACAATACCTCGAATATTGCCAGGCTGATCAATCGCGTTTTGTTGGTGGCCAAGCAGGAGGCGGACAACTCGGAGGATCCTGTGTTCACGGAGCGTCTCAATGCGGCCGCCAATCGGCTGGAGCGCTCCCTGCCCGCCATGGTGGGCGATGCCAAGCTGGTGGCCACCAATATTGCGGATCCGGCAGCGGCCGCCGCCTGGAAGAACTCGTTCCAGCGGCTGCTGGGTGATGTGCGGGAGGTGCGCGATGCGATTGCCCCGCCACAGCCGCCGCCGCTGCCCACATCCCTGCCGCCGCCCATTCCGGAGCTGAGCGCCCTGCATCTGTCCAACCAGAATGGTGAGTCGAGGAGCTTAGCTCCCTGGAACTTGTGTTCAACCGCTTTCCTTCTCCCTTAGCTGAGCGTGCGCCTCCACGCCCGCCACTGCCCAGGGAGGGACTGGCCCCGGTGCGTCCCCCGCCGCCGGAAACGGACGACGAGGACGAGGGCGTCTTCCGCACCATGCCGCACGCCAATCAGCCCATTCTGGTGAGTGCCTAGCTCACATAACCTTGGTTACTGGTTACTAATCCCTACTCAACCCCAGATTGCCGCCCGCGGCCTGCACCAGGAGGTGCGCCAGTGGTCGTCCAAGGACAATGAGATCATTGCCGCCGCCAAGCGCATGGCCATCCTCATGGCCCGCCTCAGCGAGCTGGTTCTCTCCGATTCGCGGGGCAGCAAGCGGGAGCTGATTGCCACCGCCAAGAAGATTGCGGAGGCCTCCGAGGATGTGACGCGGCTGGCCAAGGAGCTGGCCCGCCAGTGCACCGATCGTCGCATTCGCACCAATCTGCTGCAAGTGTGCGAGCGCATACCCACCATTGGCACCCAGCTGAAGATCCTGTCCACCGTCAAGGCCACCATGCTGGGTGCCCAGGGCTCTGACGAGGATCGCGAGGCCACCGAGATGCTGGTGGGCAATGCCCAGAACCTCATGCAGAGCGTAAGTTACCCGAGATTCCCTCTTGAGGGTTTCTAGATCATAATTCTCCTCTTCCCCCTACAGGTAAAGGAAACCGTGCGCGCTGCCGAGGGTGCCAGCATCAAGATCCGCTCGGATCAGACCAGCAATCGCCTGCAGTGGGTGCGCCGGCAGCCCTGGTACCAGTACTAGGTCCGTCTGGAACCTCCTTCAACCTGCCACCTGCCACCTGTGTGCCTTGTGTGTAACATACAAAGCTTAACGCTAATCTTAATGATTTCTTAAATCTTAAATGTTAATCCCCTAATCTGTGCGACTATTTATTGTGCTCCTCTGTCCTCTGTCCTCCTCCTCCATTCTAATTTGGTTTCGATAATTGTAAACATTAATTATTAATTATTAAGCGTGCAATAAATACGAAAGAGAAAGAAGGATATACGCAAGCCTGATGAGAAGGATGTACATACATACGAGCAGCCGTCAGGTTAAAGCGAATGCAATATGTATATAGAATAAGGATGACCAAGTGCCAGAGTCTTGACCCCCACTCACACACCCCACACCCCACTCGTACTCGTACTCGTACTCGTAGTGTACTAACAGCAGCATTTATTATCCAACCCGAACCTCCCTGCTCCCTCTGCTCCCTCTCCCTCGTTCACGTTTGAAATTTAACTCACTAAAACTTGGATTTACTCCCTAAAAAGGCTAAAGCAAAAAAGCTAACCCCAACCGATGTGTGTCCCCCCGTTCAAGATACTTATTTAATTGAAATAAAACTGAATATCGAGTGTTAATTGCTGGCTTCCTTGTGTGTGTGTGGTTTCCAGGCGTGTGTAAGCCGGCTTATTGCGTATACGTGATGTGTGCATAAGACGGCTTATTACGTATGCGCCGTGTGGGTGGCGCCCAGAGTGTAGCCTGCCTTTGGGCTGCAGGCGAAATAATAGCGTGAAGCCTGCTTATTGTGGGTTACGAATGAAATAATTGGTATTTTCATAGCTTTTAAGTGGGAATTATAACTTGTAAGCGATTGTAGTAGGATTCTTAAACTAGGTACTCATAGGATACCAGGGTAATAAGAATTAGTACTAACTGTAAAGCAGTGGTTAGGCTAGGCCATTCAAGTTAGAAGTTAGAATTGCATTTGTGTGAATAAAAAATAGAACAAAGGGGCTAGAAATAGGAAAAACTAAATTTTTAAAGTAAAAAGTAATAAAGTAAGTAAAAGTGTGTAAAGTAATATTGCACACAAAAAAAATACGACAAAAAAATAGCTATTTAAGACTAAACATGAAAGGAAGCTGACGTCGACAAGCCGATCTTTATATATCCTTGCAGATAATAATAAAAATATAAATATAAATAAATATATAAATATAAATATAAAATATAAATAATCCGAAATCCTTAAAAACAACGAAAATCGGCTAATATGGACCGATCGTTCCTATGGCAGCTCTAAGATATAGTGATCCGATGTGGATGAAATTTATTATAAACAGCTGAATTTAAAATAAAAGACTAATTGCAAAGTTTAAATCTGATATTTTAAAAATCTACGAAAATCGACTCACTTGACCCGCTCGTTCCTATGGCAGCTATAAGATATAGTCATCCGATTTGGATGAAATTTATTATAAATA
The DNA here is from genome assembly GCA_008042535.1 of Drosophila tani. Taxonomy (NCBI): domain Eukaryota; kingdom Metazoa; phylum Arthropoda; class Insecta; order Diptera; family Drosophilidae; genus Drosophila; species Drosophila tani. Next base: position 76,415 of record VNJO01005269.1, on the reverse strand, counting down.
GCAAGATTTAAATTAAAATACTATTGAAAAAGTTTTAATCTGATATCTTAATAAACAACGAAAATCGGCTTACTTGGGCTGGTTGTTCCTATGGCAGCTATATGATACAGTCGTCCCAACTGGCCTGTTCTGACTTATATACTAATGGGAATAGAAAGAAGACTATCTGCAAAGTTTCATTCAGAAAGCTCAAGAACTGAGAGACAGACGGAGATGGCTAAATCGACTCGGCTGGTGATGCTGCTCAATAATATATACTATATATACAATACAATACAGTACAATAATATGTACTCGTATATACTTTATGGGCTTGGAGATCCTTTCTCCACTGCATTGCAAACTTCTGAAGAAAAATAATAATACCCAGCAAGAGTACAATGAAAAGCATCTCAGTAGCCTTGAATTTCCAGATTTTATCATCACAGTAGGCCTTTACTATAAGCTCCCCCTATAAGCTCTCCCTTTGGGCCTCGTCAACTCACAATCATTCGAAGTCTCCCATTGAACACACCAACTTTCTCTAGATCCGAAAAAAGAAACCGTACAAAATTTCCAATTTCTACAAGTTTTTCTGAAAATATTTTATAAATTCCAGTAGCTTTTTTTAATTAGTCAACATGCCGCCAAAATTGTACAATTTCGGGACTTGTGCCACCTTTGACACGATCAAAGTGCGTTGTCCCAGGAAATCTAAAGCCCTGCAACGGCCCCTCTGTCTATTAAGCGCTGCGACCAGAAGGAGGAAGGTGCAGAAGCCACCACCACCACCTATAAGGCGCAGACGGGCACCTAGGATGCGGCCCAGAAACAAGTTGCCTTCGCCCGCAGCAGCCCGTATTGACGCCCCCACAAAGCTGAAGTCTATCCTGAAGGGCAAAGCCCGTCCGAAGAAAATGAAACGGAAGAGATGTCTACAAAACGCGGCGGCTAGGAAGCGAAAGACACGGAAGCCACCCCGGTTAGCCGTAAAGCGCCGCCGGGCACCGAAGATGCGGCCCAAGAAGATGGCAAAGCCTCGCTGCCAAGACAATGATTATCCGCCCTTCCTTAAGGGATATATACTGGGCCTAAAGATAGGCAGGCGGTTGCAAGCCACAATAACATCGAATAGGGCTAAAGATAAGCAGGCGGTTGCAAGCCACAATAACATCGAATAAATAAATTTTCGGTCATCACAATTTAGTAAATCAAACTGGAGTTTATCTGAAGGCATTATAAATTGGGCCTCCTGAGTAGGGGAAATCCGAGGCCGAGACTTTTCTCTGGTTGCTGCTATAACACAAAGATTTGACTCTTTTTTTCGGTCTTTGAATATTAACCAAATATTTAATTTACTTCGAAACAATCAATGCAAGTTCATGTTGATTTATTAGTGCTTTACTATTTTTATTTTCAAGTCAAATACCTGGTTTGTGTATAGGCTATAGGAGCTAGAGCTATACAATTTAAAGACAACTAAATACATATACATATAATATATTACAAGTATATAACAAAGCTATAGGCTTGGATTTCCGTAGAAAGTAAGTAGTTATATACTAAATAGCCTTGTATAGAAGAGTTTCCAAACTTTAAGCACAATTGGATCATAAACATGGGAGTTATTAAACATTAAAATTGCTGTGCGGACTGTACCTTGGCAACAATCGATAAACATAGCCAGCACTAATAGATGTTGCTCAACATGTTCCTGGCAACATTAGCCCAGCAACAATCCGACATGATTTAATTGCAATATTTACTTAAGGGATAAAAATATATGGAATATAAATTTGAAACCCATCAAACTAAATTTGGAATTTGATCTTTATACTCGAGTAGTAACCATAAATATTCGAAATATCAAGACTTTTTATAGGGAAAATCATGGAAAATCATGGAAAAACAAAGACTATACCTAAATATAAATATATTTAAATAATAGACCCGAAAAAACACAAGATTTATATGCCGGCCGTGGGTTAAATTCAATAATAGCCCATGTTTACATCTCTGCCAGCCGCACATCCGCTGGCTGCCCATGTCCGTGTCCCTGTCCGTGTCCACCTCCAGCGATCAGGGAGGGAAATCCGAGAGGCAACCCGGCTATAATTAGCCGTCACTCCATGAGAGAGGAGGGAGAGAGAGCGAGAAAAGCGGCAAGAAAAGCGCCGAGAAAAGCGAGGAGGAAACTCGGCCGAGCGGAGAGTTGCCTCGGCGGCGGCGCGGTCAGTTGCGATTCGATAATCGGCGGTAGCAAGAGCGGGAGAGTTGCGATTACCCAACGCGCCACCACATCATCTCGCCATCGCCATGTCCCAGAGTCCGGAGGCAGAGGCAGAGCAGCCTCCTCCTAAGCTGCAGTTGGAGCCGCCGAAACAGATGACCATCAGCGCCTCCACACAGGAGCTGGCCGAGCTCCTAAACATCCACCTGGGCGCGCTGCGTCCCAAGGAGCCGTCATGGCGCGTGGCCGACTCGCCCATTTCGGGGCGGGGCATCTTCGCCACCCGGGACATTGCAGCCGGCGAGGAGCTCTTCCGCGAGCACACCCTGCTGGTGGGTCCGACGGCGCACCGCTCCACCAATCTGCGGACCTGCACGCTGTGCTACCGCCTCATACCCGGCGCCACGGACATGGAGGCCCTCTGCCCCGCCGGCTGTGGCCTGCCCGTGTGCCCGGCCTGCCGCGAGTCGCCGCGTCACGAGCTCGAGTGCAAGCTGTTCCGCAAGTGGCGGCCGCTTGAGAGGGAGCGGATCGAGCCGCGGGCCCTGCGCATCCTCAGTGTGGTGCGGTGCTTCTTCCTGGACGAGCCGCAGCGGAAGCTGCTGTACGCGATGCAGGCCAACGCCGATCGCTACTACATGAAGGAGGTGGAGCGGGCGGCGGCCTGCTTCGAGCACTTCCCGCGCGAGCAGGACATGCTGGACTTCTTCTACCGCACCATCTGTGCCTTTAACACGAACGCCTTCGAGAGCCGCAGCAACGTGGAGGGGCACGAGGTCCTGGTCCGCGCCCTTTACCCGCTGGCCGGGCTCCTCAACCACCAGTGCACCCCGAATGCGGCGCATCACTTCGAGGACGGCGAGACCATTGTGGTGTGCGCCACGGAACGGATTGCCGCGGGCGCCGAGATCACCATGTCCTATGCCAAGCTGCTGTGGTCAACGCTGGCGCGGAAGATGTTCCTGGGCATGACCAAGCACTTTATGTGCAAGTGCGTGCGGTGTCAGGATCCCACGGTGAGTCCGAGTGGGAGCCGGCTGCATCTGCTCTCGATTTCGGGGGCCTGCAAGTGGCGCAATCGCCGCCATCGAACCCAAAATAGCTTCCTTAGAAATGTCACCAAGCAGGGGCGTTCCCCAGAAGGGGTTGGTACTTGGCAGCTCTCAATTAGAGGTGAAGAAACATCAATGATCGCTGACATCAATGTTTTTCGATGTTGAAAAAGAAAAAAAACGATTAAAAAAAATAATCTAAGTTTTGTAATCGATGTATCGATGTTTCTCCACTTCTAAAGCTCCGTACTCAGACACGCGAAAAGTGTTCCTAAGCATTGAATCAAAACGAGAGGTCAATACTTACCCTCTCGCCCTATCGCACTGCTTAGAAACACTTTTCGCGTGTCTGAATACATAGATTAACTCAAAAAGCTTGACTTTTATGGATCTTAAAAGTTTAGAGTTAATAATTGTAGAGATTTCTATGGAAGATCTTACTTGAGTGCTGCCAAGTCCCCTCCGAGGACGCTCCTGGGTGGAATCAGGCGATTTCTGTCCCAGTGGGCGAGTGGGCGACATCCGACGAGCAATTAATCAGCGCGGCTAAGTGAGTGATTGAGGCGCGGCAGCTGGGAGACTTGGAGCTGGCCCTGGCCAGAGAAGCAGCCAGAGTGAGTAGAGCAACCGTTACCCACTCTCTCTCTCGAGACAAAGGCTCACAGAAGAGCCAAGGAGTTACTGTATGATCCCAAAAGTTTGTATTAAGGGAATTTCCCTATTTTCCCTTATTTTTGTATTTTTTGTTGAGAATGATCTGCCCTGTGGGACAATAACCAACTGAATGCTCCCCGAATAAAACCCAAAACCATTATCTCGGCAGCCTGCCAATGACCGATGGAGGCGCCCCAACTAGTTCAAGTACCCACATCTATCCTACACATCATCCTATATCATATATATATATATACCATTCATTCATTCAAACGCTTTGGGAACTGGCACAGCACTCGGTTCATAGATCGCATAGCAGCACGTCAACTGCCCTTGCCTCACCTGCCCCACCTGCCCACCGCCTCCTGCATCTTGGTGGCTGAGGATCTTCGCATCTTCGCATCTTCTATGCCGCACGTCAATCCACATGAATTTAAATTACGGTCTCGTTTTGTGGGCTTTTAAATATAAAATTTGCGCACAAATTCTTTAGAAAACAAAAACGGGCGCAAAAAAACAGACCCAGAATGAGGAAAATTTTGAAATTTTGTCGAGTATTTCGAATGGCATACCCTTTTATTCACAGGGAGTACGGGTTATAGCTCAAGTTTTTAATATTTTAAGAGCTTACTGGAGGGATTAACCTTAGTTTAACCTTAGTTATTACCTTAAGCTTATGGGATTTTTTACTTTTAATTACCCTTTCATTTCCTTAAATTCCCTTTAATTTTGTAGTAAATTTTATGACATTTTCTAGAGAGCCAGGGTATTCCCCCAGACAGCTGTGATTTTTCCCAATACTTCTTCAGTTTGTTTTCGGTTTCTTTTTTGGAATATTCGGCACTCGAGTGTGTGTGTGTGTTGTGCCAAGCTGTGTGTTGTTATTTCACTTAGTTCCGCTCGCGCGGCCCTGCCCGGCTGCCTTCGCTTCGATTGGGGGCAATAAAATGCACGTAAAAAGTGAAAATAGATTTTAAATGGAGCCATTCGGGGGGAAGGGGAAGGCACTATTATATAGTTGCTTGGTGGCCCGAGGGCTCGTTAAAGTTTACAGCTGATTTACGTATGTCCGCAGACCGAGGGGCTTGCCAGGATTAGCTGGAGTTCGGGTGACAATGCGTGACAGTCGTCGCATTGTCCCCCCCGTAATGTGGGGTCGGCTATGGCTTTGGAGCCATCCCCACCTGGTCGGTCACGTGTCATGGCGCTCACCTCGTTCCGCTCCCATTCGTCCCTGACACGCAACTCCTTCTTGGCCAGCGATGTCTTAATTTATGTCCCAGCCACACGCACTGCTCCCAAAAGCGGCAGTAGGACGATGGGAGCGGGGGATACACTGGAAAAAAGTGTTCAAAGGAGAAAAATAAAAGAAAAAGTTTGGAAAACTTTGCTATAAACCTTTAGAACTGATTTTGTGTGAGTAAAAAATAGATCAAAGTGGCTAGAAAAGAGAACAAATTGCTAACATATTTTGTAATATTTTATTAAAAATAGCAATGACTAAAAAAATAATTACTTAACTCTAAAGAAGGTTTGATTTAGCCACAAAATTAAAATTTGGCCGCAATCTGTGCATAATGTGCGTGTGCCGGCAGAGGTCTGGCAGAGAAATTTAAAATATTTTATTAAAAATAGCAATGACTAAAAAATTAATTACTTAACTCTAAGGAAGGTTTGATTTAGCCCAAAAATTAAAATTTGGCCGCAATCTGTTGTACACATTTGTGCGTGTGCCGGCAGAGGTCCGACAGAGAAATGTGCACCATTGTTCCTAAACCCTTTTAAAAGTTATTTCAAATCTTCTTTTGTTTTCTAATTTGGTAGTTCTTCTAAATTGTGGTTCATTGCAAGAGAGTTTAACAAAGAAAGTACCTAAGAAGTACAAAAACAAAACCTACACATCCTTGTAAACAAGCAGACCTTGCAAACATGCTTTCGTTTTGCTTGGCTCGCATATGCATTACTTTAAGGGTGGCTCCTAGCTTGCAATTCCATGCCCGACCCTGACTGACAAATAAATTGGTTTATTTTTTGTTTATTTCGTATAAGACATAGTATTTTTGGGCAGTGCAACATCGTGGGAGACAACCACGCCCGGTATCAGTGGCTCTCTGCATCTCCGCAAATAATTTTTGTCCACCTGCTCAGATTGCCGGGGGTGGATATCCATATATTGGCTGGAACTGGAAGTGGGTCTGGGTCTGGGACTGGGACTGGGACTGGGACTGAGGGTGGCTAGTCATATGGCTTCGCTTCACTTTATGGCATCCATAACCATAACCAACCGCAGCACATCCACATCCACCTCCACATGGCACCCAGAGAGGTGTTCGTCGCACAAATTGACAGCGGGAAGCGCTCTTTGATGGCTCGACTGCATCAGTGTCGTGCCGCCGCCTCCTCCTGGTTCCTGGTTTCGCCCCTGGCATTGCCTCCGATGAGCCCCCCGTGGCCGCCGCCATATGCGAATCCAATTGAATGCAACAATACAACCGCAGCAGCAGCGCAAATTGAATAAGAGTCAAAAGCAAAATCCGCTTTGCGGCGTCCCAGCCAAAAGCGTATAGAGTTCCAGCTTTCGATTTCGCTTTTAAATCCAACATTTTGACAAAGCGTTTTATTTAATTATATTTCTTACATTAATATGCAATGTATTTATTGTCCAATTGCTGTCTATATTTAGAGGGAATTTCATCTTAATGATTCTGTTAAGAGAAAAAAATTTATAGCATACTTTCAGGCATCAAAATGGCCGGTTTTACCATTCCGCAAGTGAAGACACTAAACTATCTTAAATATTTCTCATTTTTATTTTGTTTATAAATATTTTAATTGATATTTTTGTAGAAAAATCTTATTTATATGTTCTTTAACGGTTTTTGCCTATTTTGGTAGAGTTTCCGGGTGTGGGAACACTGGCTGCGTGTGTGTGTCGGCTGTACTTTGCTGTGTGCGTGTCCGTGTGTGTTGTTGGAAAAAATCATATTTGACTGTTGTCGTTGTTGTCTCTTGTCTCCTTCTCCTTTGCCTCCGCCCGCTCTTTCGGCCCACCTCCCACTGTCCCCCCCATCGTCCTCATTCCCCTGTGTACGCCTCTAATTTGTGTTTTTTTTTTTTTTAGTTGTCTCTAATGCTCTCCGAGGGCGTCGTCGGCGTTCACGTCATAAGCGTCGCGCTGTCCGCTTCTTGTGGTTGTTGTTGCTGCTTCTTCGCCTCTTGTGGTTGTTGTTGCTGCTTCTTCGCCTCTTGTGGTTGTTGTTGCTGCTTCTGTTGCTTCTCTTGTTGCTGTTGTCACCGCGCTACTGTTGGCGCTGCCTCTGCCTCGGCCGCTGTCGCTGCTATTCCCGCAGAGCCGCAGCCGCAGCGACCGCGAATGCCGCGGAGACATCATCACTCGCTGAGTTGTCGCGCGTCGCGTCGGTTCGCCGCAGTTCCGCCGCCTGACCATGTCCGCCTCCGTCCAAGTGCCAGCGCCGCCGCGCGTCCAATCGGACACCACGATGGCCGCCATGGTGGCCCACATGGCGCCCTGCCGCGACACCACGCCCGAGCAGCTGGCGCAGCTGATTGACGCCCACCTGGGCGATCTGCGCGAGGAGCAGCCCAACTGGACCATCAGCTCCTCGAAGGTGGCCGGGCGCGGCGTGTTCGCCACGCGAGACATCGCCGCCGGCGAGCTGATCTTCCGGGAGCGAGCCCTGGTCACGGGCCCAACCGCGCGCAAGGGTCAGCTGAGCTGCTGCGTCTGCTGCCACCAGCCGCTGCCGCAGACGGGCTTCCTCTGCCGGCACAAGTGCACCCTGCCGGTGTGCGAGACGTGCTCGGACCGGGAGGAGCACCAGGCGGAGTGCGAGCACTTCCGGCGGTGGCAGCCCATGGATATGGACCCGGAGCCGGGTCAGGAGCAGGTCAACCCGCTGTCGCTGCGCATCCTGACGGCGGTGCGGGTCTTTCACCTGGGCAAGGAGCAGCGCCACCTGGTGGACGCCATGCAGGCGAACGCGGAGCGCGGCTATCGCCGGGAGATCATCAAGGCGGCCCAGTGCTTCCGCAACTTCCCCACCACGGACCGCCTGTTCATGGACCAGCTCTTTCGCATCGTCGGCGTGCTAAACACGAACGCCTTCGAGGCCCCCTGCCGCTCCGGCGGCCACGAGGTGCTCCTCCGCGGCCTCTTCCCGCTGACGGCGATCATGAACCACGAGTGCACGCCCAATGCCAGCCACTACTTCGACAACGGCCGGCTGGCGGTGGTGCGGGCGGCACGGGATATACCCAAGGGTGGCGAGATCACCACCACGTACACCAAGATCCTCTGGGGCAACCTCACGCGCGGCATCTTCCTCAAGATGACCAAGCACTTTCTGTGCGACTGCACGCGGTGCAACGACAACACTGTGAGTAGGGAGAGGGGTATTGTAACTCCTTCTTCCAGGAGATTTATAACCTTGAGTTATCGTTGGGTTTATCCAGTATCCTGTGGGGTTATCCGTTCCCGGAGCTTGTTTGCCATGTTGCTGTGCTTTCTTTCTTTATTATTCATTCATTAATTACTCCCTCATTATATGTATATGTATATTGCCTTGTGATTAATTTTCCCAAATTCCTAATCTAAATTAAGCCGGCGATGTGTATGTTTTGTTGTTGTAACCCCCGACATTGTGCTTCCTGTGACTCTAACCTTTATTACACATTCATGAACTACTCATGATCATAAATTGTGCTTTAAGACTAGTTATCCCAAATATAAATCCTGTATAAACCCAAAATTTCAAATTAAGTCGACGATGTGTATGTTTTGTTTTTGTAATTCCCCTACATTGTGCTTCTGTGACTCTAACATTTGTTACTCATTCGTTAATGAGCTACTCATAAATGTAAATCGTGCTTTGTGATTAGTTGTCCCAAAACATAAACCCTATTTACATATATCCAAAATTTCAAATTTAGTCGGCGATGTGTAAGTTTTGTTCTTGTAATTTTCCGACTTTGTGCTTTCTGTGACTAACCTACATTACTCATTCGTAAAATACTCAATAATTTTATTTTATTATATTTCGGGATTTGTGATTAGTTTCCCCCAAAATTCCAAATATTTCGGCGATGTGTAAGATTTGTTTGCGTATTTACCGACAATGTGTAACGACCTATCAAGGAACTTGTGTAATTCATTCATATACTCATTATTGATATATATTGCCTTGGGGTTCTGTGCTTTACATCTAACTCAAGATAAATCTATTCAATATATTTGTCTATAACTTTTATCTTTTGCTTATACTGAATCAAAAAGTAAGGTATAGATCTTTAAAACTAATGTGGTTTTGAAGCACTAACTCTAGAGAATGGAAGATTATAAGTGTATATTTTGTTCTTAATATTCCCCAATAAATGTTTAATCAATTTTAATTTTTATAACGAATCCGTGTATGGATTATGGGGCCCTAGAACTCATATAGTGTTAAAACTATACATTTTTGGTAGTAATTATTCTTTGTTATAAACTTTAATCATGTAGTATTGATGGTAGATATTCTATAGCTCTATCTAACTCATTTCCAGAGATGGAAGCGTTCCCTTCCCATCGTCGCCTTTTTTAAAATATTTTCTTTATACATTTTCAAAGTTCTTTACCTATTATTTCCCTAAGAACATACTCAATAACTATTATGCGACATACATATATCCGATGGATACACAACTCCAACCGAGCAACGGCCCTGTGAGAACCTCGCAATCTGGCCGGGGCGACCGCAAGAAGCAATTATTGAAATCTGAAAAACATATTTCACTTGAATCCCAACGAATGTTCTTGGCCAACAGAACACACGTTGTCGGTGTCAACGTCGCTCTCCCGAATATATTATGTTGTGCTGTGTTGTGTTGTGTTGGGTGCGCAGTATATTCGCATGAATATCTATCTATATCTATTTATGCTCATAATGGCCTGGCCACGCCGCTCTCTCCCAATCCGAATCCGTATCCGAATCCGATCCGGCGGATACGGTAAATAATGGCCTCTGGCGTTGGCAGTGGCCCCGCTGGCGCTGGCGCTGGCCAGGCCACCTGACACAAATGCGTTCCCTAATTAAATTAGTTCTATGATTTGCATCAGGGGCGCCCACCCCCGAAACCGGGAGGGGGGGGTTGTTTCACTAAGTGGCCCAAAGTTGGGCCAACAAAAAAGATAAATAATAGAGTTAACTGATGCGGAGGAAAATGGAGTTCTGGCCATGGAAATTACGACCCCAATTACGTGGGGTCGGATTCGATATACGGATTTGGTAAAGGGATTGAAGGATTACAAATTATTTTGTGGGCTTATTTGATATCCCAGCATTAAGGTATATATTCAGCAATCCATTATGTTTCGGATATATTGTAATATAGGGTCTGTGCAACTATTCACTACTGAAATCCCCCAGACCTTTTCTAATATGTAATAATTAAATAATTGAATGGCAAAACCTTTTGTTTTTCAAGGCAAAATCGAAATATGTTTAAGGAAAATTCGAAAATTTTATAAAATTTAATTGCGGGTAAACTATAAGAACTATAAGAAAGCGAATATATTAATAAAGTATCTCCAGGGCTTTTCAAATCCCCTAAAATAGTGCTTAAAAGTATGCAATATAATGTTTGAGATGACACATTTAATGTAAAATTGTGTAGCATAGTTTTGGGCACTTTTTTTAGGGATTTTAAAACCCCCTTTATTTCTGTAGCAGACTCGTATAGATATTTGAGAAAAACCTTTCGATCCGGTCGAAAATCAAGCGAATCTTGGGTGAATAATGGATCTGCCATGGTTTCTAATATTCCTAATATTTAGTGGTTATTCCCTAGAGTTCATGAGGCTTTTTATTATTACTATTATACTATAGTACGTACTCACTATAGAGCTACCAATACATGACCTTATAGAGATCAATTGGGGAAATACAAAAATGATATAACGATGATTTCAAAGATCTCTTCTGTTTTTCTGGGTGTATGTCTTTCACTATTATTAAGTGGATTAAAACTATTATAAAGTATATTAAAGCTTTAGATACTCATACTATATATGTATTCGGAAGAAAACCTCAATATATCTTTGATCTTCCTGCCTATTTAGAGATTTCTATGAAAATGTATATTTCCCAGTATCGTAAATTATAGGAATATAAGCTATATAAATATTTAAATATTGATTTCAAATCCGTTGTCGAAATACCGCTACCAAAGTTCTGTGGGCTACTAACCTCCGCACCCGACACACCCGACACACACACACTCCCTTCCCCAAAAACCTGCCTGAGCATGACATTCACCGTGCATATATGCTAATGCCATCGATTCCGATTTCAATTGCGATTTCCATTTGGATTCCGAGTTCAGTTGAGTGAACTGCGCCTTGGAGTGACAGAGGCGGTGGTTTAGGAGCCCGGCATATTACATTGAAACACCGACAAGTCACTGATCATCCTCCCTCCCTGTGTTGTTGTCTCTTTTCCAGGAGAACGGAACGTACCTGTCGGCGCTGTTCTGCCGTGAGCAGGGCTGCCGCGGCCTGGTCATTCCCGTGCAGACCCGGACCCTGCAGCCGGACTGGCGCTGCCTGACCTGCGAGAATGTGTTCCCGCACGCCAAGATGGCGCGCTACCAGGACTTCGCCCTGAACACCATCAACAACCGGATCAACTCGTGCAGCGTGCAGGACATGATCCACTTCATCAACGAGCTGTGCCCGCGCTTCTGCCCGCCCTCGAACTACGTGCTCATCGAGGCCAAGCTGAACGTCATCTGGCGGATGACGCGCTTCGACCGGGACCAGTACACGCCGGAGGAGATGGCCCACATGAACCGCTATCGCGAGGACATTCTGGCCATCCTGCATAAGCTGGGCGCCGGCGAGTGCACCCTCAAGAAGCTGATCACCGAGGAGATCCCGTGAGCTGGACACTGAGGCACTGGCTCTGCGTTCTTTTTTTTTCCGTTTGTTTGTTCGGCGCGACTGTGTAATGGAGTGAGTGGAAAAGTTGTGTGAATGAGCGGGGGCCTCGGACCCTCTTGTTGTTATTCTACTTGTAATCTCGTAAGGAAACCAATAAAATACCGAGCTACTATCCAAGCCGTGGGCTATTTGCCGCCTTCTATATGTTATTACATTTTTTGTTCTGCTTATTTTGGGAGGTTTTTTAAAGGGAAGGGATGCTTTGATTCGTCCTTGAGAGTCAAAATTCATTAAGAACTTGCAGATGTAGAAGTGCCACAGAATTCCCGAGAGAAACGGATTTCCGCTGAAAACAATTCAGAGCTCCGATGTATGTTTTAGAGCTCGTACCTTAGCCTCAACAAAAGACCAATATAATCACTAAGATATCGAACGGCCATACATTTGTATTGCAATATGCAAGCTGTTTTTTTGCAAGCGACAAACTTGGGCCCCTCTCGCTAGGGTAAAAATCGAAAAATATAATGCTTTTCTTTGTGTCTCACTTGGAGCAGTTTTTTTGTGCTTCCGCTTAATTGTAATCGGAGACAAAAAAGTGCAAAGTTCTCTTAAAGTGCAGCTTGAAAAACTCTCTTGCTTGCTGCTGAACGGAACTTATAAACAGATATTGCTGCTTTGCTTGTACATTGTTATTCCACTCAATTTTTTAATAGGGGAGAAAAATTGCAAAAACTCTCAGTCTTAAAAAACTCTCTAGCTTGCTATTGAACGGAACTTATAAGCAGATGTTGCTACTTTGCTTGTGCATTATTATTCCACTCAATTTTTTAATAGAGGAGAAAAATTCAAAACCTTCTTAGTCTTTAAAAACTCTTTCGCTTGCTACTGAACGAAACTTAAAAGCAGATGTTGCTACTTTGTTTGTACATTGTTATTCCGCTCAATTTTAATGGGAGAGAAAAAATGCAAGACTCTCTCAGTCTGAACGGAACTTATAAGCAGATGTTGCTGCTTCGCTTGTACATTACACGCAGTGCGTGGAAGAGACAGCGAGAGAGGAAGAAATAGGGCACAAGCAAGGTCTCTCAAGAGAGCAAAAATAGCTCTCGCACTTAAAGCAAGGGCACAAGGAGGATAGAACGAAATGAAGAGGTTATTTTGATTCCCTTTTCAATCGGGTCTGCGGTTAACCGGTCTTTAAGGAACTTATAGAGAAACGGGACCTCCTCTAACGATCTCAAACTGTTAGTAGCTAACCTTCCAGAGTCAGGTCTCTGTACCTATGATTTTTTAAGCTCAATGCCTTTGATCACCTCTGCTCTCCATCCAGGATTTCGAACCCTTATAGGAATCAGGGAACGCCACTGGCGTTGGGCATGGGACACCCAACCAGCCGCAAAGATTGTGGCCCGGCGATTGACCAACAAGTTGAAAATTGGCGCGCTACAAAGTCGGCAGAGTGTGCACTATTCTAGCTGCGCGCATTCCTCGCGAGGTTCTGCTTTCAGATTCTACTTTTCATTTTCCTTTTTGGCAAGCATATAATTATCGGGCCCATCTCTTGGCGCAAGTCAACTGAAAATTATCTATATTGCGAATGATATATGGCAAATAAACAAGCCGAGTGAGCGATAATATAGCCGGGTAAACAGTGCGAGCCGAAATCCATTTATTATTTATTATCAGCTCTCGGAGAATCTGTAAAGATTCCGCCATATATCAGCCATTAAGTGGGATCTACAAGGGTTTCTTCGGTTGGGATCAGGTGTTGTGGCTCACAGGGAACCCCTTTTTTTTTGTGGCCACATGTGGTGGCTAATCGATTCCCAATAGACCCTGCTGTTCGCGGTTGTGGTTGTTGTACAAAAGCTTTCTTTAATGGCGCTTAAGGGGGGGCATACACACGCACATACGGGGCATACATACAGTCGTAATAGAATAACAATAATAATTTCTCTAGTACAATTTGCATATGGATTTACGGGACTTATACCTAGATGTGGGTAGAGACATTTGCATGCAATTGGGGTAATAGAGGAGTTTGGGAAGGAGTGAGGGGGTCAAGGGTAGTTGCCTATACATAAATAATCGGATATGCTATATCTATTACAACGTTTCATTCACTCACATTGACAGGTGAGCTGCCAGATACCCAAAATTCACAGATCTGGCATCTCTTCTGTCAGTATGAGCGAGCATAAGCGCAGCATATGGCATCCATACACATATACATACAGCTCTGACCTAGGTCTAGGACTTATAATTACCAAATATGGGAGAAAAAAAACAAAAAAAAACAGGGCTAGGTATTACAAGAAACAGGGAACTAGCTTAGGGACAGGTGGTCCGCGTGGTCCTTCTCCGACCGGCGGGCCTGGAACCGCTGCAGCGGCGGAATGGCGAACATTACCAGGCCACTGATGGCTATCATCAGTCCGGCCATGAGGAAGGCGGGCGAGTACGAGTCCGTGAGGTCGTACATCCAACCTAAGGATAAAGATTCCAATTAATTAAGAGAACTTTCAAGTTAAGGAGACAGCAAACCCACCTCCAATGGGGGGACCTATGAAGCTGGCAATGCCCTGGAAGAGCAGCAGCAGGCCAAAGGCATTGGTCAGCTTCTCCAGCCCCAGCAGATCCACCAGGATGACCGAGGTCAGGCCCACATAGGCGCCGATGAAGAAGCCAAAGGCCGAGCAGTACAGGGCCAGGGACTTGTAGTCATGGCACAGGGGCACCATCACAGTGGCTAAGGGAGGAGGCAAGGGATTAGGATTAGGAGGATTCTAGGAGGATACTACTAGAGACTCACCTATTCCACAGGCCGTGAGGCACACATTGTAGACAAGGAGACGGTTCACCCAGGGCTTGTCCGATATGTAGCCCAGGACAATGCGACCGATCGTATTGGCCACCCCAATGGTGGCTATCAGGTAGCTGGCCTCCGACTTGGACAGGTTCAGCTGCTCCGCATAGGCGGCCACATACAGGTAGGGAACATTGAAGCCAATGCTGGTGCAAAAGTTGGACACCGAGAAGATGACAAAGATGACGTCCTTGAGCAGCGAGAAGTTCATCATTTCGGCGAAGGTGTCGCGGGTCTCCTTGGAGCAGGTGATGCAGCCACAGCATTTGGTCTCCTCCTGCAAGAAGGGAGATTAAGGGAAGATCAAGAAGTGAGCCTACAAGGGAGCTTTGCCCTCGGAACCCAGCATAGTTTTTCGGGGGGGTCACTGCCACAGCCCGGCTTGGAGGCCTCGCCTAAGCCCAAGTCCGAGCCAAAACAAGTCCGAAATTAGCATGGAAATGTGAGTGTGTAAGCGTGGCCGCTCATGTTAGTCAAATGAGATGGGCAGTTCCCATGAATATCCATGATAGGCCGGACGAAGCAGAAAACCCAGTGGCCGCCGGCGTCGGGGGCCCAGTGCTGAGTCGGCTCTGGAGCACGGCAAATGGAGGCCTTCTACGAGGACAGCGAGATATTCGTGACGGGCGGCTCGGGCGTGGTGGGCAAGGCTTTAATCGAGAAGCTGCTGCGCTCCTGCAATGTCCGCCGCATCTACGTCCTGCTGCGGCCGCGGCGTCAGCTCACCGCGGAGCAGCGGCTGGTCCGGATGCGCCAGGCCACCGTCTTCCATGTGCTGGCCCGGGAGAAGCCGGAGGCTCTGGATAAGCTGGTGGCCGTGCCGGGGGATGTCTCGCTGCCGGGCCTGGGCATTGAGCCCGCCATGATTGAGCGCATGCGGGGAGTGTCCCTGGTCTACCACTGTGCTGCCACCGTGCGCTTTGATGAGCCGCTGCGCGTGGCCCTGCGGCTGAACGTCGGCGGCACCCTGGAAGCCATCAAGTTCGCCGAGGGCCTGCCCCGGCTGAGGGTCTTTGTCCACGTGTCCACCTTCTACAGCAATCCCTACCTGAAGCGTGTGGAGCCGAAGGTAAGGGGATGACTCTCCTCGCTCTCTGTTGCCTCCGATCTCTCTGATCCCTCTATTCCCTCCGATCTCCCTGATCCTTGCAGTACTACTCCTCGCCCATGGACTGGCGGCTGTGCCTGCGGCTGCTGGACGAGGTGCCGGACGAGCGGATGCTCAACGCCCTGACTCGCAAGTAAGTGGGAATTGGGACTGCCCAGAGCCTCCTCCTCCTCCTGATACTCTTCCTTTCCCAGGCTGATTGTGGGCTTCCCCAACACGTACACCTTTACTAAGAACCTGGCCGAGTCCCTGGTGAACGACTACCGCCACCGCCTTCCCCTGATCGTGTACCGTCCCTCGATAGGTAAGCAGCTCCCCACAGTTCCAACTCTCCTCTTAATCCCCCCTTTAGTTCTCTTTGCCGTGGATGATCCCTCGCCGGGCTTCTCACCCTCCCTGATGGGCGCCATGGGCCTGTTCGCCTTGGTGGGCGCCGGCGTCCTGAAGACCGTGTACCTGGGCCGGGACGTCCGGCTGGATATCACGCCCCAGGATCTGGGCATCAAGAGCATACTGTGCTACGCCAAGCACGGCTGCGAGCTGTACCAGCAGGGTCCTCCGGCTGAGCTGCCCGTGTACCTGTCCTCGTCCTGCGGCCATGTCCCGCACACCTTCACGGAGATGGCCGAGCAAATGGACGCTCTGAATCTGTGGAAGGACGCCGCCTTTGGCAAGAACCTAATGATACCGGGCTGCCACTACACGGACAGGCGTTGGGTCTACCAGTTCCTTGTGGTCACCAAGCAGATCGTGCCCGCTGTCATCATCGATCTGCTGCTTAGGATCTGCGGGCAGAAGCCGCAGCTCATGGGGGTGGTGAGGAAGGCCTACCAGACGCTGGAGGTGATGCAGCCCTTCATGTTCAACAACTACGAGAGTCCGGGGGTCACGTACAAGGAGAGGCTGACCCAGGAGAACGAGGGGTGGGTTCTTGGGACTCTTGGAATATCCTTAATCATTTCAATATGAATCCTCTCCTTTCCCTTAGCACCCCCTTCAATCTGGATGCCTTCAACGAGCCGGACATCCATGCCCAGGTCATCAGCTCCAGCCAGAGCATGCTGTTTAGCATTCGCGCCCATCTGCTGCGCGAGGATCCCCGAACCCTGCCACGCTCCCGGATTATCCTGAAGATGTGAGTAATTCCTCCTCCTCCTTGATAGATTTTCCTCACTAAACTCTCTACACCTTTAGCAAGGTGATGCTCTACCAGGTCTTGCGGCTCTTCCTGCTCTACAAGCTCATCCGCTGGACCCTGGGGCGGCTCCTCTAGCTCCAAAGCTATTTTTTGTATCCCCAACTTCCTATTTTTTTTTTTTTTAAACCCAAGAATTGTAATAAAGCTCTGCCCAGAAACTCACCTGACTCAGGGACACATTGTTGCTCTGCCGCAGGGATCCATAGCGCTTGATCACGCCCGAGCCGGACATGGAGCGGTTCAGGTCATTCCTGGAGCTCACATAGTCAGGCAGGTTGTGCAGGGAGCCCTGTGGAGGGAAGCGGGGAGGTTACGAGTGGATTCAGGGCCTTGAGAGGCGGCCAACCCACCTGGTAGAGGGCATCCGGGCGGTACATGGTGCCGCTGGCACTTCGATGGGCCTCCTTCAGCGGCGTCAACTGCAGCTGGCTGTGGAACTTGCGGGCAATATCGTCGTTGCTGGTGCTCTTCACCACCACGCCCGGCGCGGGCGGAGTGACCAAAGTGGGAGCCTGCTGGCCATTGATGGCCCCATTCGAGTTGTTGTTCTATAAAGAGAGATATTAAGTAAAGATCCCTAAGAGGAAACAGGAGAAACCCTTACCAGGCTGGGCTTGAGGTTGTGGCCCACGCTGTTGGAGCGGCAAAGAGCCGCGCCCGGCGCCACCGGCGTGTCCGTGCGCTGCGGCAGCTGCAGGTACTGGTCCTTGGGCGTCAGCACCTTCAGCGGCTCCAGCTCCGCCGGCGTGGTATTCCCATCAATGATCGCCGACTTCTTGCCCAGCTTCGGTGTGCTGGGCGTATTCGGCGGCGTCTGTGGCGCCGTCTCCATCTCCAAAGGCCGGAACATGGCGCCAAAGATGATGCAGTTGAGCACGATGCCACCGATAATTAGCATGGCTCCCCGCCAGCCGTAGCTGCCAATCAGATACTCCGTTAGCGGTGCAAAGACAAAGGTGCCAAAGCCCGAGCCGCACACCGCGATGCCCGTGGCCAGGGATCGCTTCGCCTCAAAGTACTGCGTCACGCTCACAATCGCCGGCAGGTAGATCAGGCCGAAGCCCAGACCCGTCCCGAAGCCGATGGTGATGATCAGGGTGAGCACGTTCTGGGCGAACATGCTCACGATGATGCAGCTGGCGGCCAGGATGGCACCCGCTATGGTCACCGCCCGACAGCCGTACCGATTGACAAACGACGAGCTGATGGGGCCTGGTTATGAGGAGGTTAGGAAGTCAGGAGGAAGTCTTTACAGAGAGAGATTCCACTCACCCGACGAGAAGGTCACCCCCACCATGATGGAGGCTATCCAGGCCGTGTAGCCCTTGCCCTCGTTGAAGTATTCCAGGAACTCATTGTAGAAGATGCCAAAGGAGTAGGTCATGCCATCGGCTGCAAGTTAGAGAGCGAGATTTGGTTTAACTTCGGAAAGCCCGAAAGTAGGCAAGGCCCTCTGTGGTTTGGGGCCATAAATCACTTCAGTTGGGCAATTAATTACGGCTCCCAACTGTATCAAGATCCCCAAGATCCCGCCCGTCGTCTGCCACTACATAGCAATTACACACAAATTCCTGGAGATAAGATTAGCGGAGTCCGTCTCGGTTTCGCTTGTGGCCACAATTATCATCCA
Source organism: Drosophila tani (assembly GCA_008042535.1). Classification (NCBI taxonomy): domain Eukaryota; kingdom Metazoa; phylum Arthropoda; class Insecta; order Diptera; family Drosophilidae; genus Drosophila; species Drosophila tani. Next base: position 57,762 of record VNJO01005269.1, on the reverse strand, counting down.
ATTGATAGTTGTATCGCCTCAAGTGGCGACTGTACTCCACTCCTGTCCTGCCCACTCCACCCTGCTCCTCTCGTAAATCAGCCCCGTGGCTATATCCGTATCAGGTATCAGGTATCAGGATTGGACCTTGTCGATAAGGCCCGCGCCTAATCTAACTCTGATTTGCAGCGATTAGAGTGCGTAAAGTATTTACGATCACCGCCTGCTCCCCATAGCTCTTGGCCACTGCAGTCGGGTTGCCGGGTCAGTCCAAGGCTGGGACTGGGACTGGAACTGGGTTTGATTTATGGCACCCTTAAAGGCGTAGCAGAAGCACATGGTTAGCTGGAAGAGAGGGTTACCCAACACCGGCTAGAGGTACTTCCTCCCAGGCGCCATAAAAGTGACTATTAAATACCCGGAAACCCAAGAACCAACTCTTAAGAATTTTTAAGAATTATTTTAAAAACTATGTTCGATTTAGAATTCTTTTCAGGCTCCATAGAACCATAAAGCTGACTATTAAATACCCGGCAAGCAAGTGTCTTAATTTTTTAGTAAAAACAAACCAAAATCTAGGAGTTAGGTTAATCAAAATCATTTAAAATGAGTCCAAAAGTATGCAATGAACTATGTTAGATATAGAATTTTTCTCAGCCTATAGAACCGATTATTAAATACCCGGCAAACCAAGAGCCTTCACTTGAAAGTTTATTTGAAATCGTAATAAATCAATTTGGATAATTATTAGAAGGCTTAGCATACTTTTGGGCCTCATTTAAAGTGATTTCAACTCTTCAGCCCGGATTTTCTCTTCCCAGGACCAGGAACCGACTATTAAATACCAGGGAAACCAAAAACCGTACGTTTTTTTATCAAACAAACAAGAGCCAGGGGATAGGTTTTCTTAAATGAATAAATGAATTCACGCAATGAATTATTTTAGATTTTGAATTCTTCTCAGACAATAGAATTGACTAATAAATATCCGGCTAATCAAAACTCTAATTCCTTTTACCAAAAAACCAAAAACTAAGGCGCTAGGTAACCTAAAATCTTTTTAAAAATTTCCCAACACTATGCAATGCATTATTTTGTATTACTTTAAAAGCCTTAGCATGCTTTTAGGAGGCACTTAAAGTGATTTCAACTCCACAGCATGGCACAACCTTTCGCTTTTCTCTCGCACTTACTGACTATGTGTATCATGAAGGAGCCAAAGACCACCACCCAGCCCCATCCTCCGTCCGGGGGCGTGGGCTGTGGCGCCAAATCCATCTCGCATGGCTGCTGATGCTGCTGCTGCTGCTGGGATTTTCTGCGTGCCGGCGGTCCGTGAACCATTTTGTTGTGCTGGACAGGTGAGATATGTATATGACCGAGTCTGCTCCGGTGCGAATACCGAACTCAGTTCGAGGGCCTTGGGCCTTGGGCGAGGCGCTCCTGTTGCAGCTCCCAAGCTTCGTCTATCCTGTATCCGTCTACGTCTCCGTCTGCCTACAGCAGCTGCATGTTGGGCCTGAGCCTGAGCTGAAACGAGGAATTCGGAGGCAATTAGGGGCTAGGAATTTCAATATTAGATTTCAATTAAAATAGTGAAGAGGCGAGAACACGTGATGAAGGGGATGTTGCTTTTCGCCGCTTGTTGTTGCCCAGTGTCTGCTTTTGTGCTTATCGCCCAGCTCAGCCGAAAATACATTGAACTTGCCAAGAGCTAAAAACAAAAACCAAACCAAAACAGATTGTTTCTAGGTTTAGCAATTGGAAAGAAGAGCGATTGAGGAGTTCCTGAGGCTCGGGGGTTATTTCAAAACAATGTGAAATTGTTGCAAGAAACATTCTGGAAAGCATTATGATTCAACCTTAAGTTTAAATTTTTCTGGAGTGCTTTTTAAGCTTAATTAAATATATTCCCTTTTCTAGGCCTCATTTCCTGTTTTTCCAGCCTCTCTAGAAGCTCCTCATTAGGTTTCTCTACGGCCAATTAGTGACTTATTTTTTCCATTAATTAAAATAAAAAAAAATGGGTTAAAAAAGCGCTGATGCTGACATATATTAAGCTAATTAAGCAGCGTCATTGTTTGTGCTTGTGACAGACAGAAATAGTTAGCTGTTTTTAATAAGTAATAATTGAAAATAAAGTTAAATTTAGCAGCGATCTTGTTTTCAACCAAGAAGCAGAGCTGGCGGCGAGGCGAACAAAACCAAATCAAAGCAGTTATCAGGCTTTCGGTGACCCTGTGACCCCGTCACCTCCTGTCTGCCCCCCGTGGAACCCCGCCCACATTCGCTAAACATAACGCTTATCGCCACCGTTATTTTCGCTGAATTCCGCTTACATTTCCATTGTCACTCTCTCAGTGTCTCTCCGGGGAGCCGGAGGAGCTGTCCCATGTCTATGTACGTACGCTTGGTGGGGACGTGGCTTATCATCATCTCAGGCGTTGCTCGAATAAAAACGAATAAAAACACCCGACTTTTAACGATCCGTTCAGAGCTCTATTTGCCATTCGGACCCCCAGCGATCATCCAACCGAAAGTCTTTCGTTTATACAGCGGCAAAGTCATGAACAGGAGAGAGCATTAATACTCGTATAGTTTAAGATTTTGTAGAACCAACCAAGCACGAAAGTTACTTGAAAAAGGTATTTAAAAGTGGCCAATTATTGATGTTTGCTTATAGGGAAAGAAGGAATATTATTAGAGCTGAAGTATAATTTCAAAACCTTTTGAAAAAATCGAAAATCTTTCAGAGATTTTGCTGGGAATTGAAAATCATTTGAAATATTAAATCTAACATGGCGGAATGTACCAGAACATTATGTATATCGATTGTTCCTGATAACATATCGATTGTTGCAAAGGTACAGTCTGCACAGGAACTTTATCGTTTAATAACTTCCTTGTTTATCCTCCAATTTTACTTAAATTTTGGGAGTATGTCCGCATAAGGTTATTTATTTATTTATAAAACGGACAGACGGACAGAAGGACAGAAGGAAAGACGGACAAACGGACAGACGGACAAACGGTCAGATGGACATGACTAAATCAACTCGGCTGGTGATGCTGATCAAGGATTTATTTTTAGTTCGGAGACGCCTACTTCCGCCTGTTATAAACATTTCCGATTGTAATAAAACTCTACCCTATAGTTACCTGGTATAATAAGGTCAATAAATTAAATTTTTAATATTTAAATTCCTAATGTAAAATAATAACTAAAATAAACTCAAAGTTCTTACTTCGAAATTCAATTTAAACTGTGTCAAAACCCTGGCCTCCACTTCAGACGGCACTAATCACTAGCCCAGGTGTGAATTACTTTCGTTTATTATTGTGTTATTCTCTGTGTTCTCTCCTCAGCTGCTCTACCCCAAGAGATATGGCAAATACTGGTAGAATATAAAGAAAATATATAGAGAAGCTATAGGCGCTTGTATCTTTCCAAGAGCTGCCCCTGCTCAATCATCGTTGTGGGTTTTCGCAAAGTGAAAACAAAGCGCAAAAGTTGCAACAATGCCGCAAGATAATTGTGACGTGATAAAGCAGATGGATTCAGGGGAGGATTCGCATTCGGATTGGGATCCGGACTGGGAGCCAGTGCACTCCCAGCAGAACTCGCAGCGAACTGAACAAAAACAAATGCGTCGTCGCGCTTCACGTTTGTCCAAAGTCATGAGTATTATCGGAGAATAGCATTTATACAGTACGAGTATAAAAACAATGAAAGTCAGAGAGAAAACAAAAGCTAAAACTCGACCTAAAATTGATTAGAGACAGGCGCACAATCGAGAAATGGGCGGTTACAATACTATATACTACATGTGAGTGTACCATCTATACCAAGAACAACAGGAAACGCATCCACAGCATCTCCAACTTTTCCATGCTCCTCCTAGCATGATTCATCGGCGTCGGCTTCGTCTTTTGTGCAATCAAAAACAATTAAAACAATACAAATCAAATCAAATCAAATTTAGAATTTTTGGTATTATCAACGGGATGCTCGGCCTGCTCGGGATGGCGACCGTGACATTCAGGCGTTCGCCGACAAAGAGATTGCGCATACGCACCGTGTGCGTTAAATATGTATATTATGGCAGAGAATCCGCCCACTTGACCGTAGCTAATTCCAACAAAGAAAGAATAGACTTTGATTTCAGCTAAGCCAAGTGGAAAAATTATGAAAACAAAAAGCAGAGAGAGTGAGATAAAGTGCAGGTTCTCCAGGAAAGTTTCCTTTTTGTACTAATTCTAATTAGCTCTCAGATCTACAATTAATATAGCAATTAACTAAGCACTGATAGAGCTTCTGTTCAGATTTGTTTATTTCATAATCATTAATCTTCTTATCTATACTCTGAAATGGAGCTTGGCAAACTCCTGGAACCTTCTAGGATTTGTCCACCTATTTGGGAACTATTTGAACAGAGTTATCAGCCAGTTAGCAACTAATTTGTAATCGGCTATTTATTGCCCTGATACTTCTGTGTTTATCTTGACTGGCAACGAAAACAGCAACAATAACAAGGCAATGAGCATATTATTATTATCGCTGGATGCACTCGTCCAGCGGATGGCTGCACTGCGATGGGACTTTGCCTTGACCCATCTCCGGACCAGCCCAGGCCCTCATGTATTACGTACGTGTTCATTATGGGTGTGTGGTGATGAGTGTGTAAGCCGAGTGATAGCCGAAAAAAAGAGGAGAACGGGGCAATATGTGCGCAGTAACGAAAATGCAATATCAGCAGCAACACGAACTGTGGACATCGGCGCTCTATTACGTGTGTGTGCACCGGGAGAAAATATTGACATTGTCTATTTTAAACATTGGAAAAGTATCAAAAGTCTCTTAATATTTTGTAAGCAAATATCGATTTTAAATCGATTATTATCGATTGCAGGAGAACTGCAACGTGGGAGAAGCGAAGAATAAAGAATTGTTTGAATTTCCAAATGACACGATATAAAAAACGATTTAAAATCAATTAAAATCGATTTATATTAATGGGAGAGTAACTGTAGAAGGAAGAAAACTTATATAAAATCATTTAACACAAAACTTAATGCTAATTAATAGAAAATATCGAGTTTAATAAATTTGAATAAAAGATATTGATTTTAAATATGGTATATGGTGATCTACAGTTATTTTTATCAACCTAATAACTTTAAAATCGATTTAAAATCTTAAACTTTCTAAAAAGAAAAGAAAATAAAGAAATATATTTGACAAAACCCATAAAATTCTCCAACGATATTATATGAACAAAATAAATAATAAAATATAAAATATATTTCTAATCTAATATCATCTCCCAATTTCTTGCAGTGCATTTGGTTCTTGCTGCTCACCAAGATTGCATTCATTTCGGGTGGCCCACAAGTGTCGTTGAACCACGACCAGCAGCAAAATAAACAAATGCCGCCTGCCAAGAGCGATATCGAAGGTGATGATAGAGAACAAATGCCAAAGAGATGGTGATTCACCTGGTTCACCTACGGGTATCCACGCGTATCGCGCCCCCCTCCAGTTCCTCCAACTCTTTGAGAGAGAGCCTTAATAAGCACTTGAGTAATTATGCCCACGGCTGGGGGGATTAATTACGGCCGCCGGTCTTTGTTTCTGTCCCAGATTTATGGCTGCCGTTATCCTTGCCCAGTTCAAACTGCATCTCAGCCGGAAAACTCGGGACGCTCGGCTGCTGCCTGGCCGCCGGTCATTTGCACTTTGTTTATTATGAAATTAATTCACTTTGCTTGGCACTAAGTGAATTTCAGCCTTTGCGGTCACGGATCTTAATTGCCGCGGCCTTGGACTCGGACTTGGATTCGGATTCGGTTTTGGATTCACTTCCCCCCCCAGCCGAAGGTCAGTAAACCGGTGTGTGGATGGAGGTCAGGGAGACTGACCCAAGGAAGGATATTTGGATATTACGTTGTCATGGAAACAGAGCGGAAACGGGGCTTGTATTCATTGATTATCCTCACTTTGTTTGGCTTTTAAAACGAATTAAACAAAATAAATTACATAATTTAATGCCATTAAGCTTCTTTTGTTATTAATTCGATTTTGTAAGGAACTGAACTTATGTTTTCCTATATATTGCTAAGGGTTTCTTTAAGATTATTTTAGATTCTATAACCTTTCCCTTTTCCCAATCACACTTTCATAATTTCCATTTTATTATTTGTTCACTTTATTGGAGATTAATAATCCCCTACATCAATCTTTCTCAACGATCTTGTCAACATTGCCTGAGACCTGAGAGCTGGGAACCTTCGATTTAATCAATATCAAATATCAATATAGGGATTACCAGGGCGAACTCTGTAGAGCGATACAAATGGGGGATAAAACACAAAGGCAATGCACTTTCCCCAATACTCTCCCACGTTCTTTTCTTTTAATCAAAAAAAAAAAGTAAATAAATAGAAAAAAAAAAACACAAAACCAAAAATAAAGAAAATCTATTTAAAAATAGTTTCGACGGAGAATGCGCTAGATTTTTGGGTGTTTTGAGAGTTTTTGTGTCCGCGCTTCCAGATTGCAGTTTTGAAAAAGAACCAGAGATCGGGGGAGAGATCAGATCAGATGATTATGGGAATGATGACACTTAACTTGTGAATTCCTTATCGGATCCCGGCTTACCGGACTTACCTTTCGGATTGCCTTTATTTGATAATTAATTTACTGCTGCACTCTTTGCTCTGTTTCTTCTTCCTTTTGTGCCTTTTCGCGTTTATTATATGTTATTCTGTTAGTTGTTTTTTCTTTTTTTTTTGCGCGAATGTTCAATTTTTACGACTTTGTTGACAATTCGTGTTCTTGGCGTTACAGTTACAGCATTTGCCAGAGATTATGGATTGCGGATTGCACTCGGGTTCAAAGGGGGTTCCAATGAGTGAGGAATCGATTTATTAGTCCTCGGAAATATTTGAAAAGACGCGCCAGCGCGCCACTTTTGTTGATAATATTTGCGGTCCTAACGGTAGTCTCGCGCTAACGGGATAACACAGGGATGCTAACGGTGGTGACTACTTTTCTCGATTCCGGGAGCTTGCTTTGTGCTTTCGAGGCGAGACGCAACCGATGTCGCTGTTAGCAGGCGACCAAATAAAATTAAATGCGAGCAAAAGTAAGAGCAAAATGCCGAGCGGCTCGCCGCGCAAGGAAGAAGAAGCGCTCGAGGAACGGTTAACAAATAAAGAAGAGGAGCAAGAAGAAGCTCTCGCGCTCTCCGCTCTCTCCATCTCTGTGGCCTGCCGTCTGTCTCTCTCCTTATCAGTGGTCACTTCTGCTGGAAGAGAGCGAGCAGCGAGAGAGCGAGAGAACGTGATCGGAGTCAATCCGCAGCGAATTATAGAAACCTTATCAGTTTATAATTTTTCTACAGGTTTTTTTGTTCGTTTTTGTGATTTCCAATTGTTGTCCACCAGCAAATAACACGGAGTTCGGTTTTTGGGTGGCTCGGGAGGGCAGGGGCTGGTGCTGGTGCTGGGGCCGGGGGAATATGGGGGCTTACGCCTTTCTGGGCTTAGTGTTAAATATTAATTAACAAACTTGCTCGATTTGAACTGTGCGTAAAACGAAATCACAACGGTCATATAAAGAAAAAAAAATACAATCATAACAAAACCGAATATAGGCCAATCATGTAGGTAGTGTGATACCCTTTCCAAAAATTAGGTCTATTATATTAAATACTTGATATAATATTTCGAATAAATATAAATATGTCACTCGATAGAGGGTCTAAAATTGTATATACTTTGAAATTTTTAATAAATTGTATTACTAGTGCTAAAAACCCACTATATTTACTAAATTAAATTCGAACCATAAGACTTTAACTTACTATTAGCGTAGAGTTGAACCTGTGATGGAAGCACCCATTAATCTAGTCCAAAATGGGAAGTGAATAATCATTTTGTAATCACTAAATCGATTTATTTCAAAACTTGCATAAAAACTATCGATTGCCTGCCAATAATCGATGCAAATTCAGATTTGAAAACATAAATTATCGATTGCCTGCCAATAATCGATGCAAATTGAAATTTAAAAACATTAACCATATAATAATGTAGGATACAAAGTTATCAGTTCTATTACACCTTTATTATAATTAAAAATAAAAGAATAATAACGTGACTTTTCTTTATAAACCAACATTTCAGCGAGTTTTTAAACTCTTTTTATATAGTTTTATTGAAGTTATTTAACCTTTTTATACATATGTACTTACATATTTACAATATAAATTGTATAAATTATCTAATCTCAAGCCACTAGCTTATTTTTGAAAATCTTTACACCCGATATAATGCAACTCAGTCTTCCTACATACATATTTGCATTCGACTTTAATCGATTTTCCAAAATTACATCGATATTTGTAGAAAATCGAAAACCTCTGTTCATTATAATTTCCACTTCTTAGGTTTATACCAGATTTTATGCTTTCTTACATGTTGAATTCAAAATTCGTTAAAAAACTCGTACACAGTAAAGCTTTCTTTCTTAGCTCCAAATGCAGTGTGCTAATACTATTAACTAACAACTATTTACAAATAATTTTTAATATCTTATTAATTTCTCTGCATTTTTACAATTTGCAGTTTATTGCATTTGAACCAATAAATTGGTAAGACGGAGGAACTCGCCCAGTTATCAATGCAACTTCGCTCCGAAAGTAGTGAAGGTCAGCGATAAGACATGCTCTACCAATCCTACAACGGCGAATGCCTGATACCCTGCAATGCCGAATAAGTAGCAAATGGAGCGGAATACCAAACTTTCCCTCTGGTGGAATGGAGCGCACTGTAAGTCACATAGTCCACTGATGATCGGGGCATGAGAGATTTGATCGCACTGATCGCATAATTAGCTGGGCAAATAGTAATGGGTTTAGCTTGGTGCTATAAATATATACAGCACAGAACCAGAACCAGGCCCCAAGACTGATCGGTCACAGGTTGGGCTGTGGGCTGGCCAAGATGAATTGGTTGAGCAAAGCCGCCCAACCCGTGATCCTCCGTATGAGCTCAGACCCCTTGCCATTTCCATTTCCCTCCGACCACTAATGATTGTCGTAATGCGACAATACTGATAATCGATTATACCAGGCCATTGATAAGAGCACACTCGTCGCAAAGGGGAATCGGAATGGGAACAGGAACGGGCAACGGGAATCAATTCCGCATAGTGAGTCCGAGGGTGGCCATGCCACGCCCCACTTGCTCCCGATAAGATAGTGGACTCCAGGCCAAAGTTAGAACCAAAGGAAATGGAGCGGCAACGCAGGCTCAGCTTGCAAAGGAGCGTATTGGCGCCCGAGAAGGATCCCTAAAAAGCGCTTAATATAAGCAGGATCCCTGAAAAAATATAATATGACTGTATAGGAGAAAAGCAGAGTAACAGCTGTATACCAGAATACACACTACAGTTGAGTACCAGCAGAGCATGAAAAGACAGCAGAACATCAGCAGACGTCAGCAGTACAGCAGAAAAACTGCAGAAATTAGCAGCAGAAAAAGAAGCAGTATAACAGCAAGAGGATTAGCAGAAGTAGACGGAAACAACAGCAGAGCAACAGAAAGGAACATTGGATAAAAACAGAGGGACATTCAGAAAAAGAAACTATAAAGAAATCTTGTAATCTTATTAAATATCTTATACTTTACTACTTAATCTAAAACTTGCATAGTAATAAAATCGATCCGCTTACATGTATAAGCTGCTAAGCTATGAAACCTCACGGAAACCTCATAATAAAAACCAATATAAATTTAAATAGTTTGTTAATTTGCCTTATTGATTTGAAAAGAAGGCGAAAAAAGGGTTCTAGCATGTTTAAAATACCATTTTAAGATGATTTAAAAGATTTCCAGATTTTTTGCATCGCCTACTGAGATGTTTTTACACTTATTTGAGGGTTAGGACACTAAAAAAGCATCAACCCAGGCCATGAATAGTAGTGTCAAGAGTATTGGGGATCACCAGTAATACAAACGTTCATTCCAAGCTCTCAGTCAGTCGGAGTAACATCTATTTTTTATTTAACGTCTCCTAGAAGTTTTAAGTAAGTTTTCTCAAAAAAAAAAAAAAAGTTTTCTGAAAAAAAAAACCAAAAAAAGTTTTCTCAAAAAAAAAAAAACAAAGAAAAGTTTTCTCAAAAGAAAAACAACAAAAAATTTCTTTTGGTTTTTGTGTGAATATAAAATTGTTTCTAAAATTTCTAACGCTGCAGGTACTTTTTTATATATTTGATATATGAAGACCGAGGACGTCTTTGCTGCCATAATTGCTTTGAATTTGCCCCAAATCGAAAACGAACAACCACCCATGGCGTTTTATGCGGATCAGGTGGAGAACGGCTCGGTAGAAGTCCGATATAATGAGAGCGGATGTCTGCTCGTCACCCAGGGCACCCAATTCGAGGAGAACTGGTTTGATATGATCCCCAAAGTGACAGCCTCCGGAATCGTAAAGGCCCTAGTGATTCTGTGCGGATTTATTTCGCTCTTTACTCTTCACCGCATTACATTCGGGACAATTCCGTGTTTGTGCGTATCCTCGGAGCCGTGCGCCATCTACAACTCAACCTGGCACCGCGTGATGCGCTATCTGTTCGGAATGTACGGGACTGGGGCCCAAGCACCACCCTGCGGCTAAGCTTTGGTAAGTTTCCAGTTCGATCCCTGACTATTTATAAACACAGTCTTCTATTTCTATCCCTCAGACTGACGAATGAGCAAGTAGTATACACTTACTGGGTCTTGGCTTGAACCGTTAGATTCCTCCGTCGACCGGCTGCTGGATGGATTTACTCGTTTGTTAGTTATTGTCCGGCGGGTCTTAGTCCGGAGACACTGGAGATGCCCGAAACACACATGTTTTGTTGTTATTTTGTTTCTATACAGACGGGCACCCACCAGCCACAGCAGCTGATGAGATCGGCGGATTTTAACTGAATCACGGACTAATCGAACACCATCCACGGATATACGAACAATAAATGCCAAGTCCCAGCGTTAATCCCCTTGCTCGCTTTCTATCTGTTTCGCTCGGGGAGTGTGTGTAAAAATTCCATTCGATTGGCGGGCATTAGATATACTCCTGGACTGGACAATGACCCGGGAGCTGGGAACAGGCGGCTCTTATCGGTGTCAAGCACCTTTGGCTCATTGGGCGTTAATAGGTGCATTCACTTGCCTTTACCAAGCCGAAACGGAACTCGATCCCCGCCTGGCGTCATTGATCAGTGCATACTGAGTGGAATATTCCGGCAACTATTGGTTGTATTATTATATTAAGTTAATTTTATGGCAACCCAAGTGACAGCTTAATCTAAGCCGTCTAGATAATTAAAATATTGAAAACCCCCGAAACTTAATGTAGGGCTCAACTAATCTTTGTATAGCATACCCTTGGACAGCATTTCAAGGTATGTATTTTAACAGAGCTCAACCCGTATAATAATTCGGTTCTGCTTCCAAAATTACACTAAAAGAAACGCGCCATAGAGTCGTAATTTTGTACTTGTGATTTTGCTTAATAATTGTATTTGTAGACAAAAAATGCAAAGCTTTCTCAGAGTGCAGCTAAAAAGAAATTCTCTCATTCGCTATTGCTTGTACATTGCAGGCAAAGCGAGGAAGAGAGAGCGAGAAAGAGATCAGACAAGAAGAGCAACTGGCCTCAGGAGAGCAAAAACTGCTCTGGAACCTTATATCAAGAGCGCAATAGAATAAAGTCGAACTGGGCGCTTTTTTCAGTTCGAATCTCAAGCAACCGATATTAACGAGAGTCCCACTTAAAGTACGGTTTTAGAAAGGTTTCAAAAGGTTTCTTTAACATAAGTCCTTAACTAACACTTTGACACCTGAACTAAAATATCTGAAGCTTTCTGTCAACTAAGTTGATAACCAAAGGACATTTAGAATTTCACAAACCATTTTGTCTTTAGTCTTTGACTTTGTAGAAGCTATACAATGCTTAAAAACTCACCCAAAACGTATTAAAAAATGTTAATTAAATGTTCAACGCCTATTTCTGATGAATGTAAGTGGCCCAGCAGCACTTTGTCAGTTGCAGGCTTCGGGTTTCAGGATCGATGCTAGGCTCCGCTGTGGCGGCGTCCAACTATTGATTTAATTGCAGCTGACGGAGGCCAAGTCAGGAGCCAGAGCCGGAGTCGGAGTCCGGGTCGGAGTCGGAGTCTTCGCTCCGCGTCAACGTCAGACAGGCGAAAAGCCGGAAAATTGAGCTGCCAGGGAAAGCGCCTCCGAACGGCCAAGAGCGAGCAGCGAAGAGCGAATGGCATAATGTGCCAGCTCGAATGTGCATGCAAATTAGCTGACAAAACGGGATTGACATTCGGCAATCAGCGGCAAATTGTCCGCAACAACAAGGAGCGACGACTATCTGCAGAGCGGCGCTGCCATTTTGTTTTCCACTTTTCCACTTTTGCACTTTTCCGCTTTTCCACAAGCACAAGCACAGCACAAGCACAGGCAGAACACGAAGCATGCCGCATTGCCATTTTGCAGGCCGCAGCCCCAAAAAGCTAAATGCCAAGTGCAATGCAAAGGCCGCGCCAGAAGGAAGTCTGGCCAAAGTCTGGGGGAGATGGGAGCTGGAGCCGGGAGATGGGCGATGGGAGATGGATGGCTGGGACTCGTGCTCGTCCTGGCCAGGGCCAAAGGCCAGGGATTCATGTCTAGTTTGCACTGCACGCCGCCATCTATTTAACATGCACTCGTCCTTCGTCCTCGCCGCTCGGCTCCGCATTAATATTGCACGCCGCTCACCGGGCCGCGGTGGGCCAAGTTGATCCGATGGGCAGAGACCGTGGCTGTGCCGGCACCTGTTGAGTGCCTCCTACTCCCCCTCCTGCCTGACTGCCTGCCCATGCCACCTTGCGATTGCCACAGTCAGATATGCACAGGCAAAGGCACACCGACAAACATGCTAATGCAACACTCTGAGCCCATAAGGACCTGCATTAACAGAGGAGGCCAAGGTTATAGGAAGTCTGAACATTTATTTGAATTTCTTAAAAAAATGATCTTACTAATCATAAGAGGGTTTTCTATTAAAAGATCTCAGGCTAGGTTTGTTTATTGTGTGTGTATCTAGCTCAGTGATGCCGAAAACCCTGACAGGCAAATCAGAAAATTTCTCTACCTGGCCTCTGCCGGCACACGCACAGCATGTAAGCACCACTTTGTTTTATTTCTTAATCACGCAGTCCTAAAAATTCTAGCAACTCTAGATGTGAAAACCCCTAAAAAGTTATATTTTATAAAAGGTTATGATGATTATAGAATCTTAATCATTAAAATATATTATTTTCAAAATATTAATGGGGTTTTTCAACTTTAACCCCCTTTTAATTGTCTGTAAACTGACTTTATATAAGCTTATTGCACATTTTCCGCCTAATTAGATACTTTATCCTAAATAAAGCGACAAAACTCAACACAAATGTCTAAAACATTTCATGAGGTTAATAAACCAATTAAAAACAATGCAATTAGTACCGAAATTGTCATGTAAGCCCAAAGGATTGGTGCTAATAATCCCACCGCAGCTGTGCCAGTCCCGTGTGTGTTGGCGATAATTATGCACGGAGGCTAATGAAAGGCATGCGCGCTCGAGTGAGAACGGCAGAGTTTACAGTCAAAACATCGGTGGGGGAATGAGTGAATATATATGTACAGATAGGATATACTATATATGTAAATAGGGAGCGATCAAGGGAGGCCAGCTTCAGGGAAAACTTTATGCGGAACTGCGTTGTCACTGTACTTTCGCTTTCACTTTCACTGCCACTGCCACTGCCACTTCCTCTTCCACATCCTCTGCCACTTCCTCTGCCACTTCCTCTTCCCACCTGCCGGGCTCCCTTCCCACGAAACATCCTGCCTGATGCGCTGCACGTGTCGCCAGTGTGGGTGTGTGTGACAGGTGGTTATATCAATGCACCCAAGTTGCCCCGCGGCGTCACGTTCCACTCACTCACTCACTCACTCACTCACCTGCAGTGATGGGAAAAGTTGGCTTATTAATAACTAGTTGGGTCACAGGGGTCATGTGGCGATGATATACCCAGGTGACCGGCGCAAGGCAATGCATTTTGGTTGGATATCCTTAGGGGAACTTAGAGGGAACATGATACACCACAAAGTTTACAGGGTTTTTGGCAACAGAAAATAGTAAATAAACTTTAAAATATTTCCCACTTCTATTTAAGGCTTCTAGAGTCCTCGAAATGCAGCCAAACAAGGCGAATTTTATGGATTAATTATATATAAATAGATATTTCCGTGATTACCCATCATTTCCAATTAAAAAAGTGGTAATTAAATACCTTTATACACCTGATATAAACCTGGGACAGGCATCGGCTGCTCAGAGTTACATACTTACCCTTGCACTTCCCTAGAACCGGCGACGACGACGGCGATGGCAGCACGTGGCACGTGATGTGCCCGGCGTGGATCGATCCTTGAGGGTCACGGACACAGCAGAAGCGGCAGCGTCAGCGTCAGTGGCGGCCAGCAGAGGGACAGCTACTTAAGGCCACGCCAGAAATCGAATTCGGTCACGTAATTAATTGGTCACCGTGAGGGCCGGAAGCGGCGAGCCGCCGGCTCGTCCCTCGGATCGGAATACGGGAGTAGGTAGTCGGTAGACGGAAGACGGAAGAAGACCGGGACAGGATTGGACGCGGCGGCCGAATGAGTGCCAGGCTCAAAACAGCCTGTTCCGGCCTCTGAGCTTTGCACGGCCAGGTTTTCAAATGCAGCGCCGATGGCCGTGTGAGCTTTGCAGCTTTCTCGAGCAAGCTTTTTTTATTGGGGGTTCTCTTGGCTCCTGGCCAGGACACCATCCCACCATCCCACCATCCACACCCTGCCACAACAAGTGGCCTCGCGCGGGTCTAGTTCAATCACGTTGCAGCAGTCCTTGAAATCGGGGATTACATGAGCGCGCGCCCGAACCCGAGCGAGCGGCGACACACAGGTAAGCATGTCCACATATGCTCGGGATTACTCAAGCCCACACATTCGGTTATTTTTTGTTTGGGTTACGCTGTGCTCCACAGCTGGACGCCGTCTCCTCCCCCAGCCACTTGTTGCCAGCCACCAACCTGTTGAGCTCGCAGATGCAGATGAGATCTAGTCCTGGACTTGCCGCTGCACGCGGCTGGCAATAAGTGTGTCCTGTCCCAATTATGCGCATTTATTTTCAGCTAATTAAAAAGGCTTTGGGGGTTAAGCTGCTTCAGGACCTGAGGCCTGGTGGCCAATTAGGACGAAACGTGTTGGAATTAAATATATAAAAAAAGGGGCTACTTTGGCTATTCAGCTTTCACTTGAAAGGAAACTAGTTTTTTAGCTTTTAGCAGCTACCTTTGAGGGTATTTTTAGGTTTTAAACTAGTTTTTTTAGCAGCTACCTTTGAGGGTATTTTTAGTTTTTATACTATTAAAGCTGCCTTGGTTAGGGAAGTGAAGGGCTTTAAATAATGATTAAATGAGTGAACCTTGGTCTAATTAAACTTAAATTAAGAATATTAACCTCCTCCCTTCCCTACCTTCTAGCAGTTTTCCTTCCCTCTTACGTAGATCTCCAGGAATTAATATCCCAGCTCCAGAATCTCCCCGAGCGCAAAAATAAAGAACTAAATAAAGAGGAATTCCTGGAAGCTGCCTGGTAATGCTCGGAGTTATCCAATTGCCAGCTGCAGTTCCTTTTTAGGTAACCTTGAAATCGAACACCTGCGGGCCATGCTCCTCCTCCCAATCCTGCTGGAAAAAGAAACGCATATGTAAGTCGATGATGCATGCAATGTGGTTATTATATGTTCGTTATGTAGACAAAATACATGTGATTATGCTAGGATTATGATGCGATTATGATGCGATTATGATGCGAGTATGATAATTGTATAAAAAATGGAATGTAGAATGTGGAATGCGGACAGCAGCAGCAGTAGCCGTGTCCTCCCTAGATGCCTCCCCTGGCGCCATCCTCCTCCTCCTCCTCGTGGGTTTCGATGGTGTCAAGCGTTTCGTCCGTTTGATTCGTGTCGTTGGTGTCCGCATTCAGATCCACCCAGTTGTCATCGCTAATCTCGTCAATGGTGTCCGTGTCATCGACCACAGCGGCCACGCTCGCATCGTCCGTGGAGCCGGAGACCGTTGTGCCCGAGCCCGTGTTTGTGGCCGCGGATGAGGGTCTGAGCCCTCGCTCGAGCAGGTCCTCCTGGGTGGTCGGCGTTGGCGTTGTGGAATTGGTGTACGAGGCCACGGAAGGCGTCTCCGATCGGAGGCCCGAGGCCGAGGAAGGCGTCTCCGATCGGATGCCCGAACAGGAAGCCACTTCCGATGCCGTTACTGATCCTGATCCTGATCCCGAACCCGATCCCGAGCCCGATCCCGAACCCGATCCAGAAGCCGATCCAGAGGCGGTTGGGCAGCTGCAGCTGGCCGTTCCCGAGGTGGATGGCACATCGTCGCCGGTGATGGCGTCCTGGGACAAGCGGGGATGCGGCGGGTTGTGCTTTTGCTTGTGCTTGAGGCGGGCCACCTCGTACTCCTTGAGATCGGAGAGCTTGAGCGTGATGCTCTGCAAGTCGCGTTTCAGCATTTTTCTTTTTTTTTTCGCTTAAAACTCGTGCGGAAAAAATATGGAAGTTCAGAGAGCGCTATCCGGGTTACAGTTATTCAGACAGAGTTGCCACACCTACGAGATCTGATTTAGAGATCGTACATCTAACGAAAATTCTACTGAGAGTGAAACTGAAAGTTTAGGGTTGTCAAATAGTTGAAATATATCGGTGTCGGTAATATATTCTGTCTGGAAAAATTAACAAAGTTATATTTTTCGAAAGAATACTTATATCTCAAATATTTTGGATGTCTTTAATTCAATTTAATGTTATAAGTTGATCAAGCAATTACCAGACCCATTGAACTTCATCTGACTCAAATGTAATGCCTTCAGATCAGTTTGGACGGCAGTCCACGTAGTGACGAAGAGACTGATGTGCGCAAGGAAACCACTAAGTATATAGAGCGGTAGATCTTAAAATCGCTACGAAAGTCCGATTTGATTATTTATACCTTGATCGAAAGGTATTGTAAAGCTCTTTGAAACTGCATTCTAAGATTTTTTATGCAACAAAAATAAGAGACACATAATTAAACTATTTTCGCTTTCGTCAAATATCTAATCTTGAATCTAAAGACTTCTACAAAGCGTGCCGAATTAGGAACTAGTTAGATTATTTGTTGTTTATTTTTGGTTAATGTTACTATTGATCGTCATATCAGAATCATTTGAAATTGAAGGTGCCATCGTCACTTTTATCTTACCTCGTTAAGAAGTGTTTTTGTTTGATATACTCTAGTATGGTAATAAAACGCAGATAGTTCATATTCTAATGCGATTTACAGAAGTCAGTAGAGAGTGGGTTGACAAACAATGTTTTTCGATTTGTTTTCCGGTTCATGAAGAAACATAACAGACGGTTTTTAACATTGTCTTTCTTTTATTTAATTAACTTTAAAGTGATAATTAACCATAGGATACTTTCAAAATGAATTAATAGTTGGAGCTTGTGGGATGAGGACTTAAGATTCTTTGAATTTGTCATTGATGATCGTCTCTTATATCACTTTCTTCATCAATTTCTTAGAGGATTGGCATGTCAAGAGAGTTAAAGAACTGCATCCATCCATTATTGTTCATTCAATGGCTTACAATTTGCAAAGTTTGTTTATAGGCCATAGTGCATTCATCCCAAATGATGTTTGCCTTTAAAAATCCATCAATAATAAATAGAGCTCATGTTTTTCGATATTCAAAATCGCTTTGCTTTATTGGTTAGGTTATTTGTTTGGATATAATTTTGGTTAATTATTTTGTATACACAACAACAAGGCCTATATATTGGGCAAAAAAAACTCTTAATCTAACACTCATTGGATAAATATTTGGGGGCCTCTTTTTATTCAACTCATTTTAATGAAAACTCCAACAGATTCAGTTTCAGATACAGATTCGATTAAACTAGAGATTATAGATAATATAGATATTGATATATATGATATTCAATGGTTGTTCTTGTCAGAAAAATACTCATGTTTAAGCTATTCTCAGGGCATTTATTTTGTATCAAGGCGAAATAATGGTTCACGTTAAAAAATATACATAAAAGCACGTTAGTGCCGCGATGAAGGTGAAGCGGTCGAAAAAAAAAGCTGAGTACAGGATGACGCGCGACAGCTGGTGTCCCTAGTAGAAGCCGTAGTGCCCGTGGTGGTATGGATAGTAGCCGTGGTGACCACCATAGTAGGGCACCGCGTGCTGCACGTATCCGTAGCCGCCGCCGTAGTACGGACCGCCCAGTCCATAGCCACCATAGTGACCGTGTCCGTAGCCACCGTAGCCACCATAGCCACCGTAGCCGCCATGGCCATAACCAAAGCCATAAATGCCGCGCTTCTCCGTCTTCTTCTCGTCCACGGCGTTGACCTCCTGCGGCTGTGGCGCCACGGTTTCCGGAGATCCAGGCTCGGAGACTGCTGCCCAGGTGCCCACTACGAAGCACAGGGCCAGGATCATGGAAACACACTGCACGGGGAAGGATTAAGAAAATATTTAATTATTATCTACGATTATTATTAATTTATATTTGTAATTCATTCTGTTTGCATTGATTTTCATGATTTGAAGTCATTGATTTTAGGTTAATTGAATCTTGTTTAAACCTTAACTAAACTTTATATTTTTGTTGGCTTTTTTAACTCAAAAAAAAATAAAGAAATAAGGGTAAAGCCACACTTTTAGCATATCACTTATTTTGTTTAAGAATTCATAACTTTTTGCACAATTTATACCAAGATTTTGACAAAAAAATATGCTCAGTAAAAATAAATCTTTTATCATTTTGTACGGATTCTTTTTCGTTACATTTTCACACCGATTAATTTGTTAATTCTTTTATTTTGACAAAAAAAATATGCTCAGTAAAAGAAAAATCCTTTATCTTTTTGTGTCGATTCTTTTTCGTTAAATTTTCACACCGATTAATTAGCTAATTCTTTTAGTTTTGTACTTTTGACATCCTTTTTTCCGGAAACCGAGTTAATTAGAAATTATTCAAAGCCACGCTTTGGTCCTTTTTCAAGTCTGTCTGTCGCCCGTCTGCACTTAATCCTTTGTGCTGCTGCTACTGCTGCTGCTTCGTGTCCTTTTCGTGCTGCTACTGCTGCTGCTTACCAAGAACTTCATGCTGTTGCGAGGGCTGTTGCTGCGTCGGATGCTGTCGTCGTCTGCGCTGGTTAACGAGCTGGGCGCCGGGCGAGGTTTGTTGACGGCTGCCAGTTGCCCCGGCGCTTTTATAGCCACCCGGCTTGGAGCTCGCCCCGCTGGGTAATGCTGTTATTGCTGGGATGGCATGGCATGGCTGCTGGGTTGAGTTGAGTTGGGTTTAGTTGAGTTGGTATTGTGCTGCTACAGTTAGCAATTATGCAAACCGACAACAACAGCAGCAGTCAAAGCAGCAGCGGCAGCAGCAGCGATTGTTGCAGCTGAATTGAATGCATGACGGTTGAGGGGTTGAGGACTTGAAATCGAATATTGTTTATGCTGCAAGCCAAAAGGTCATCCAGCCAGTCAGCCATCCAGCCATCCGCTCATCCGGCGGAGTGGGCGTGCAAACTAACGATATCGCGCTATAATTGCCATCAAATTCGAAATTCTAAGATCCCAGGCGCTGTCTGGTGCTCATTGGGAAATCGGAAAAGTAGAGCAGATATCTTGTAAATATGTAAATCCCCTCAGTGGCAACACGATCCACCAACAACATAACCTGGCCCGCGATGGGTTCCACAATCACCAGCGGAGATCGTATAACACTTTCACTGGCTCCCCCAGATGGATTACACTGGCTGCTGGGCTGCTGGGCCCCCTGGTATTACCTAAGCTCGCCTGGCCTGGGCCCAAATTGAAATGCCAGAAACCCCGTGGGAACTCCATTATATACAAATTATGAACGATTGTGGCACGTTTTGCCTCATTTTGCAGCATTCTTAATTAAGCTGCCAGCCCGATCTCTGCCAGATCATTTCCAATGCAAGCTCTTATCGAAAGAATATCCGAGGAGCACGATTTCAGCGAGACGGAGACGCCTCTGGGCGCATGCTGGGTATGGTTATGTATGCTCGCTGGCCAAGTT
Source organism: Drosophila tani (assembly GCA_008042535.1). Taxonomy (NCBI): domain Eukaryota; kingdom Metazoa; phylum Arthropoda; class Insecta; order Diptera; family Drosophilidae; genus Drosophila; species Drosophila tani. The sequence continues at coordinate 37,520 of VNJO01005269.1, read as the reverse complement.
TTCTTGGAATATATGTGTATATTTTGACACGTGGATTTAAGTTATTCGAAGCTCACAAATATCTTGTCGGTCGTCAGTATCTAGCGTAGTTACCACTTGGGAATTTTAGCGGTAATAAATTCATTTATGCTGGGCGGTTCTTCCCTAATATATTTTAATAAAAAAATAACTTCAACTCAATTATACTCGTTTTCAGAGGTCAAAAGTTAGAAATTCCTTTTTTTTTTATTTGTAAATTAAGAAATACCAACGGTTAAGCACCAATTAATAATAAAAAAAGTAAATTATACATTTACTAATCGAATTTATCGATAATTTAACATTAGAAGAATTATCAGGATCAAATTTACTAATCGAATTGATCGAAAATTCATCTTTATAAGTATTAACTCTACCAGGTAACCACTTTACGGGATGACACCTTTTACTTCTGCTGCCGATAAAGTTTAAATTTACCTATCGAATTAATCGATAACTCAATTCGTAAAGTATTAACTCCACCAAGTAATCGCTGTTCGGGATGACACCTTTTCCTCCTGCTGGCGATCAGGCTCCAATTTACTTATCGAAGTTATCGATAACTAAACTTTTTAAGTACTAAGTACTTCTGCTGCCGATAAAGTTTAAATTTACCTATCGAATTTATCGATAACTCAATTTGTAAAGTATTAACTCCACCAGGTAACCGGTGTTCGAGACGACACCTTTTCCTCCTGCTGCCGATCATTTCCGTCTATGTGCTGGATACCATCGTACCGATGAAGGACGACCTTGACCGCAGTGGCAATTGCAAATTGTGAATTGTAAATTGCAATTGCCGTTTCTGATTTTCCGACATTTTCCAAGCGTGGCAGCGTGGAGACCGGAGGAGCAGCCCATCAATGAAGCAACGCCGGCGGCAAGATTGTTGAATGAAGCATGGCAAGCGCATTTTCACAAGCTACGTCGCGACGTCATCTCGTCGTCGTCGCTTGCCCAAAGTGGGTGGCAACCGCCAGCCATTGTCTACTCCTGCCAGCCCCCTCGCCCACCCCCAGCCCAGCCGGCGAACAGCTGCAATTGTTTTGGCGTCGCTTAATATTAATATCTGCGCGCATTGAATGGGCGACGGACGAGAGGTGAATGCACGCGAGACGAGTTGGGCAAGCGGAAGCCATTGGATCTGGGCTCTGACTGTGGCTATGAGCTCTGGTCTGGTCACGATCCGGCCGCTGACGGGGATGACAACATTTTTGATTGCCAGCTAAATTATAATTCTTGGCTAATTCTAGTCTGGGTCCGGGGTTCGATCCGTTCGATTAATTTGATTGATTCCCCATTGTGGCGAGTTGATTTACGGCCCAGCCGGCTAATGGCGTATTGTTGGAGGGCGCCCAGCCAGGGTCAGATCTGGAATCTCCGCGTCCCGGCGGGCATGGATCGTTCCGTGCGATTACACAACAACAACCGAATGCCGTTGGCCTTTTCAGCTGAAAATGCTAACATTTCCTTACAATTTATTGCGCTTAACAGACATTTAACAAATTAACCAAGTGGATGGCGGGCGGGCCCGACTAGTACTTAAGCTCCTTGGCCTTGTCGTGGGCCCCCTCGTCCAGCAGCTTCAGCTCCGCCTGCTGCTTCTCCGGCCGGATGACTGTGTAGTAGTGGTAGTAGCGCATACCCAGCACGTATGTGCCGTAGAGGGTCACACCGATGCAGGCGTAGACGGCGCCGCGATGCAGCTTGTCCAGCAGGGAGTTGGCGTTGATGGGCTTCTTCTGCATGGCGAAAGAATCCAATCGAATCCTGAGATCCGTTCCGTGTCCGAAATGTCTGTTGTGGGCTAGAGGTGGCCCAAGGGGAGTGTGTGTACCGTGTATCGATAATGGGCCGGTGCTGACAGCAATCGATTGCTTATAGCAGAGGCAGAGCGAGAGGAGCTAGAACTAGCTAGAATGTGAAAGAGACAACCAAGCCGCTACGATTAGATTTTATTTATAATGCTTTTAGTTTACAGATGGGCAACAATTAAATAAATTACATTACAAATAAACAAATAAAGTTTATGTTGTTTTATTTTCGTTGCAAATGTTGCTAAAATGTGTTTAACATTTTAGATGAAAAATAACTCGATTTTACTGTATTATTTAGCCCTATTTGCAGTTCTTACATAAGCATCTATATGTCTGAGTGCTCTTATAAATTTAAAGCCTAACACTAGTTATATTATGCATTACACCTCGGGTTTCTATCTCAAATAAGGCCTGGAAAACGTCAGCAAGGAATTCATTGCCAATTTATAGCCAAGTTCGGCTGGAAACAGCTAGCTCGACAGCAGCGATTAATTTCTCCCCACACATCACCGGCGATAGGCCCACACTATCGATATACTTTCACTCACCTTCCATCCCTAGGGGCCCGCACGTGTTTACATTCCTGTGTGCTTGGAAGTTCTTCTACAACGCCATTGTGAAATTGCCAAACTGCGTAGATCTCTAAAGGATTCGAGGGACTACGAATGGATCACGAATACGCTGGCGTTAGCCCGCTGGGCGCGGCCGACAGCAAGGGCGCCTCCAATGCGATGATCCTGTGCTGCGAGTGCGGAGTGGCCATCCAGCCGAATCCGGCCAACATGTGCGTGACTTGTCTGCGCAACCATGTCGACATCACGGAGAACATACCCAAGCAGGCCGTGCTGCATTTCTGCCGCAACTGCGAGCGCTACCTACAGCCGCCGAACGAGTGGGTCCAGGCCTCCCTCGAGTCCCGTGAGCTCCTTGCCGTTTGCCTCAAGAAGCTGAAGGGTCTGAAGGAAGTGAAGCTGGTCGATGCGGGCTTCATCTGGACGGAGCAGCACTCGAAGCGCATCAAGGTGAAGCTGACGGTGCATGGCGAAATCACTGGCGGCACTGTGCTCCAGCAGGTCTTTGTGGTGGAGTTTACGGTGCAGAATCAGATGTGCAACGACTGCCACCGCACCGAGGCCAAGGACTTTTGGCGCTGCCTGGTGCAGGTGCGTCAGCGGGCGGACAACAAGAAGACCTTCTACTACCTGGAGCAGCTGATCCTCAAGCACAAGGCGCACGAGCACACGCTGGGCATCAAGCCGGAGCACGGCGGCCTGGACTTTTACTATGCCAACGAGAATCATGCGCGTCGCATGGTGGACTTTCTGCAGACCATGGTGCCTGGGAAGGTGACCACCTCGAAGCGCCTCATCTCGCACGATATCCACAGCAACAACTACAACTACAAGTACAACTGGTCGGTGGAGATTGCGCCCGTTTCCAAGGACAGCGCCGTCTGCCTGTCCAAGAAGCTGCGCCACCAGCTGGGCAATCTCTCGCCGCTGTGCCTGGTGAACCGTGTGTCCAGCAGCATCCACCTGATTGATCCCCTGACGGCGCAGATCGCAGAGCTCACCTCCCAGGTGTACTTTAGGTGGGGCATTGGTTTTACTCTCTCTTAATCTTCATCTTAATCTAAAGTTATTAATCCCCAGAGCTCCCTTCGAGGCCATCTGCAATCCCAAGCAGCTGGTGGAGTACGTGGTCATGGACATTGATGTGATCATGGAGAAGGACCGCAAATCGTATCCCGGCCAGGGCCAGGTCTCCTTCAAGCACGCCCTCTGCGACATTTGGGTGGTGCGTGCCTCCGAGCTGGGCATCAACGACAATCCCATACACACGCGCTCCCACCTGGGACATCTGCTCAAGGTGGGTGACTCCGTGATGGGCTACAACACCGGTGAGGCGAACATCAACGATCCAGAGTTCGACAAGCTCACGCCGGAGCTCATTCCCGATGTAATCCTGGTGCGCAAACACTACGATCGCCAGACCCGACTCAGCCAGCGCGTGTGGAAGATCAAGCACTTGGCGGCGGAGGCCACCGACGAGCGCAGCAAGCACGACTACCACGAGTTCCTCGACGATCTGGAGGAGAACGAGGATCTACGCGGCCAGATCAACATCTACAGGGACAGCAACAAGACGATACCCATCGAGACCGGCGGCGGAGGCGGCGAGGTGCCCCAGATCACGCTGGAGGAGATGCTGGAGGACATGACGCTGGAGTGCGCCGACGACGAGATGGGGGATCAGCAGGAGGAGGAGGAGCCGCAGTTATAGTTCCGTTTATTTATACAATCCCATGTATATATATATTCGCTTAATCCACATTAAATAACTAGGAAACTAGAGGAAGCCGAATGAGTTTCTTTCTTTCAATCCACTCCGAGCCCCCAGTTGGTACCTTTTTCTGTGGAAGTAGCGCTGTGTAATAGAGGTGGAGAAACATCGATGAAAACATCGATGCATCGATGTTTTTTAAATGTTTGGGAACATCGATGTTTCCCCATCACTAAAGTAAGGGAAAAAATCTTTAATTTTTTTTTAAGGATTTTTTTTTCTGTTTTCTTGAAAACTTCGATGTTTTATCGATGCTTTTACGAAAACATCGAAAAACTTCGATGTTTTTTTTCATCGATGTTTTTTGTTTAAACATCGAAAAACATCGATGTCCGCAATCATCGATGTTTCTCCACCTCTACTGTGTAAAGCCAATTGTTCAATACTGATACCGAGTTCTAGGAAGGACAGGGACTGGTTGTAAGCTCTAATTTCCTGTAAATCGGTTGACTAATCCCTGGTACATGCTTTCGTAGCGAGGAGTCCCCGGATTCGAGTCACTTAAATGCTAAGATTCCACTGATTTTTGGTGTACTAACGTTGGTAACAATTTTTAAGCTAAGAGAGTCCCAGCTGCGGCTTCTCCTTGAAGAAGTAAACCTCATCGCAGTCGCATGATCCATGATCCGCCTCCCAATCCTGCAGTGCCCGCTTCACGATGGGCAGGATGTGCTTCCTGGTGGCCTGGACATTGTGCTGGCGCAAAAAGCAACCGCCCAGAAAGGGCGGCGTCTCGACTTCATGGGGCTTAAGCTCCAGCTGGGGATCGGTGGACTCCATCAGAGCCAGGCGTACGCGCTCCACCAGCTGACTCTGGCCGTTGAGAGAGATCAGGGCCAGGTCACGCTGCACTTGGCCATCGGCGGGCGACACCCACATGCCCAGTATGACGAGGAGATTACTGCCAGCGGCAAACTCACGCACAGCCTTCTCGGCGCCGCTCTTGGCCACAAAGTCGCGGACGAGGATGGGCATGCCAGCCATGGGAACCACCTGGCGATCGGTGTGCAGCGTCTTCATATCCTTGCGCAGCACTTCCGAGAGCGTAAGGCTGCTGATATCCGCCCTGGCGGCCACCAGCTCATCGAACAGCGATGTTCTCTGGGCCGCCTGCAGATCCAACTCCGCCTCCAGCTGCTCCACCATGGCCTGATCCTTGGGCCCGAAGCGCTTGGCCGCCGGCGCAAAGTTGATGGTGTCCAGCACGATGGTGGCGTGCAGCAGCTTGGCCACGGCCACGGAACGAGGCTGCTCCTCGGCCAGATAACGCTCGGCCACCAAGGTGGCGCAGGAACCGACTGACGCATCAATGTTGCGTTCACAGCTGGCGGGGAGCAGCTGGAAGGACGGACTGCTGTCATCCAGGGGCCGGTGATCCAGAATCTCAGCCACATTCGGTGCCCAAGGGCTGATGTGGTGATCCACCAGGATTACACTCACATCCGGCGCCATTTTGCCGGGCAAATCGTCGCGGAAGAGCAGAACGGACTCCAGAATCCCACACTTGCCGAACATGTGGCCCACCTCTGTCTTTAGGGGGTAATCCCGGCGTGGAATGTTCAGGATGGGCACATAGTCGTGCTCCAGATGGCTTTGGGCGTAGACAAAGGCCAGGGTGACGGCTGACACGGCCGAGTCCAGGTCGCAGGACTCGTTGCCCATCACCAGGTGCAGGGTCCGGCCGGAATCCGGTGGAGCAGCGGCCCAGGCAACGGGCGACGCCTCCGCCAGATGCTGCAGGCGTAGGAGAAACCGTATTAGTGCTCCGGTCTGCTGCCTCTCCTGCTCCGAGGACGGAGATACTTACCCTGGCCAGCGTGCCACGGCCTTGGGCTAGAAAACGCAGAAAACACATCTTCCAGAGAAACGTCCGACCGTTTTCTCTGATCTCAAAGAAAACGAAGAAAAGCTGGACAAAACAGTTCCATCGATGACAGTTATCGATAGGCACCCACAATCGAAAATTTAAAAATAGCTAAAATTGTACCTATATTGTCGTTATAAACTGAATATATTACTCATTCTGATAGGACTTTGACGCACGAATGTAATCTAAATGGGATTCCTTCTTGTTGTTTGGTTTCCTTGCTTGATTGGTTAATAGATTAGACTCCCTCCCG
>VNJO01005269.1:0-31201 GCA_008042535.1 Drosophila tani | reverse complement strand
CCCACCCCCCCCCCCCCCCCCCCCCAGACTTTATAAATAGCTATCAAGTCATATTTACATATACTTATAATCGCCTTGGTTTGCGATTGGTTTAGCACTAGCTTTATATCTCTAACAGCAAATCTTGTCGAGATCGGTATATACTGTCAAAAAGTTTATTGAAATTAAGTCCCATATATACTAATTAAAGCATCTAATACAATTTCTTTGGTAATTAATATTATAGCCAGATTTGGCGGCAAAGAAGCCAGGTCTGATCATCACTAGGGCCAGCGTATAGCTGTTGCTTACAACTATCGAAATATCGTTTATCGAATTCAAATAAACTTTAAATCATAAAATCACATAATATCAATACAGCCGCGGTCGCAGTCCCAAATTAACCCCGTTCCGCGATCGCAGCACAATCTTGATGGACGGCTCCACCGGCGCACCCAAGGGAAGGAGCTGGTAATGCCGCACCATCTTGATCACCATGGTCTTCATCTCCAGCAGGGCGAACTTCTGGCCGATACAGTTCCTTGGGCCCGCGGAGAAGGGTATAAAGCTATAGGCCCCCTGCCTGCCCACCTCCTCGCCCAAATGCCGTTCCGGCAGGCAGAGCAGGGGATCGGCGAAGACCGACTCGTCGCGCAGGAGTTGCCAGAGAAGCACCACCACATTGGTGCCGGCCGGAATGTGGCCGCCATCTGTTGGGGCGATTGATTAGTGACCTATGTAGGTGTCCCACTTATATCCCACTTACCTATGGCCAAATCCGTTTCCAGGCAGCGTGCCACCGCGGGAATCGGAGGATAGAGGCGCAGCGATTCCCTGACCACACAGTTTAGATAGGTAAGAGCTGCAAAATCGGAGTACTCCACGCCCCTGGCCAAGTCACGGCCGTAATGCTCGCACAGCTCCTCGAATAGCCTCTGCTGGACTTCCGCGTGCCGGGAGAGCAGGTACAAGCAGAAGGACACCGCCGAGCTGCTGGTGTCGTGGCCCTCGAAGACGAAGGTGTTCACTTCGTCGCGTATCTGCTTGTCCGTCAGCGGCTCTCCGTCCAAGGTGGCGTGCAACAGAGTGTCCAGCAGGGCATGGCGCTTTTTGAGAGGATTCTCTTGCTGGTGCTCCTCCTCCCTGGCCAGCTGCTGGCGTCGCTGCTCGATGATTTCGTTGGTGAACCGGTGCAGGCACTGGACGCCTTCCCGCTGCTTCCGCAAGCCGGCGGGCCAGCATAGGCGAAAGATCTGGGGAAAGAGCAGGTGCGGCCTCATGAACCGGGTGGCCAGGACGTTGGTGAGACTGGGGGTGAGTGAAACAGAGGAATTAGTGCTTCCAGAGTGCACCTCCACCTACTCTTTGATAGCCTGAACCACCTCGGAGTCCTCATCCCTTTGGGCGTCCACACTAACGCCCATCGCCGTCTCGGTGATGATGTCCAGAGCAGCCAATCCCACATAGGGATAAATGTTAACCGCGGCGGCCTCGCCTGCCAGTGGCTGCAGACGCTCCACCAGGCGGCTGCTCTGCTTGTCAAAGACCTCGACGAACTGCTCCAGGATGCTGAAGTGGAACGTGGGCGTAATGATCTTGCGCATGGCCCGCCACTGGTCGCCACTGCTCAGGAGGAGTCCATTGCCCAGCCAGCCGCGCAGGGCATAGTACAGGGTGGACTTTCGCAGCTGCTGCTGGCTGTGGAGCAGGGCGTCCACATGGCGCGGCTCCGCGGTGATTACAACCACATGGCCCAGGACGCAGCCCATGAAGCTGCGCCCAAAGCGCTCCACATACTCGGCGAACTTCTCGTGGAGATCTACTCGTGGAGAATACTGAGGGAATTATGTATGTTCAGCCGGGAAGGAGAACCACTCACTGTCCGGCTGAAAGCTGCGCATCTGCCAGGCGGATCCTACCAGAGGCACACTGGAAACACTGGGCACCAGGCCGCGCAGCGGGTGGCGCAGCTCCTTCAGCGTCAGTCGGAGCAGCCAGGCCACGATGCGGGCCACCAGGAGCGTTGCCAACAGAGCCACCAACATGTTGACTTGCCACTGCCACTGCCACCGGAAGGCACCCATTTCGGGGAAGCAAGCAGCAATCTAATCTGGAGGAGTCCCACCACCAACGACGACAGCGATAATCCTCCTATTTATAAATAAGTTTATATAAGTAAAGCGATTCGAATAGGGCGCCTTGAGCCAGAGCGAGAGGCAGCGGTGGAGCGCACCAAGCAGAGCGGGAGGCGGAATCGGCGGATAACGGATAAACAGCTGGACAGCTGGTCGGATCAGCTGTTTTTCCTGCAACAACAAAGCATTTTCGTACGCAGTGATGGCTTTTTGCTGTTGTACCTAGATAAAGTGAGATATGTACCTAAAAGCGGTTGCCAAGCAGTGATGGCTTCTTGGTGTTGTACCTAGATAAAGTGAGATATGTACCTAAAAGCGGTTGCCCTTCTCAGCTAGGCTTAGTAAGTACCTATTTATATATTATTAATGAGTATTGAGGCCTAAATGTATTTAATTTCTAGGTGGGGACAAGGCCTGGTTCTGCTGACTCTCCATGAGCAAGCGCTTTACCAAATCGCTCTATTATTATTTCTTTTAAAGAGTGTAACGGGACCCACTGTCATAAGCAGTGATGGCTGATTGGTGTTGTACCTAGTTGAAGTGAGGAATGTACCTAAAAAGGGTTGCCCCTTTATGACCTGGCCTAGTTTTTACCTATTTATATATTATTATTGAATTTTGAGGCCTAACAAATTTAAATTCTAGGTGAGGACTTTGAGCCTTTGCTCTGCTGAAATAAAATATAAAAAATAAAGTAAATAAATAAAAAATATAAATTTTTATTGTAAAAAAAAACACAGATAAGCTGACGCGGACACTGAAAGTCGGAAGAAGAGGTAGCTCCTCAGGCTGCGCGCGGCTTCAGGCCCAAATGGACGCCATTGGCCGAGCGCAGGACAATGTTCATCGAGTGCCTGGGCTCCGGACCCAAGGGCAGCAGCTCGAAGTGACGGAGCAGCTTGCTAATGGTGCTCTTCATCTCCAGCAGGGCGAACTTCTGGCCAATGCAGTTCCTTGGGCCGGCGGAGAAGGGAATATAAGCATAAGGATGGGTCTGCGGCATGTCGCCCTCGAATCTCTCGGGTCGGAACTCATCCGGGGACTCGAAGTACTCGGGATCGCGCATGAGGACATAGAGGCCCAGGGTGAAGTTGGTGCCGGCCGGAATCCGCTTGCCACCTGAACAAGAAGACAAGGTCGATTAGAAGATTAGGTCCCTGTTAGATGGGAGCGAAGCACACTCACGGATCTCCACATCCTCGGCGAACCAGCGGCCGATCATGGGCACCGGCGGATGCAGGCGCAGCGACTCCTTGATCACGTTCTCCATGTACTTCAGCTCGCCGAGATCCCGCAGGGTGACCGGGCGCTCTCGATCCTCGCCCAGTACCTCGCGGATCTCCTGCTGCAGGCGCTGCTGCACCTCCGGATGCCGCGAGATCTCGTACAGACAGAAGGAGATGGCCGATGTGGTGGTGTCGTGGCCCTCGAACATGAACGTGTCCACCTCCTCGCGGATATCCTCATCGCTCAGGGGGGCACCGTCAATGGTGGACTGCAGCAGGACATCCAGCAGGGCCATGCGACGCTTCTGGCCCAGATCGTCCAGCTGCTCCAGGTCCGTCTGCCCCTGCCCCGGCGAGTCCACAAGCGCCTGTCGCCGCTGCCGGATGATGTTCTCGGTGAAATCGTGCATCACCTTGACTGCCGCATCCTGGCGCTTGGCCACCGACGGATTGGTCAGCCGGAATATCCAGTTGACCCGCTGCCAGGCGTGAATGAACCGAGTGATCATTATGTTGGTGACGCTGTCGTAAGGAGGAGGAGGTGCCTTTAGTTATGAAGGAGCAGAACGGGAGAAACCACTCACTCATTGACGGCCTTGACATAGGGCAGATTCGGGTCCATTTGGGCATTAATCTTCGTTCCCATGGCAGTCTCTGAAAGGAGCAGGAGTCTTTATAGTTGGAGAATAGCTTCGGATAGGAGAAGAGTAACCCTCACCTGCTATGATGTCCAGGGCCGTGAGACACACCACTGGAAAGATGTTGATGGCCGTCTTGCCATCTGCCCGCGACTGCAGCTGCTTGACCATCACGGCGCTCTGCTGATCGAAGATCTCCACGAACTGCTCGAGGATCTTGAAGTGGAACGTGGGCGTGATGATCTTCCTGCGGCCATGCCACTTCCTGCCCGTGCTCATCAGCAGTCCCTCGCCCAGCCACTCGTGCAGCAGCTTGTACAGATTGTTCTTGGTGATGTGCTGCTGGCTGCTCAGCACAAACTCAATGTCCCGCGGATCGGTGGAGAACACGGCCAGCTGGTGGATAACCCAGACCTTGTAGAGGCGCCCGTACTTGCGCTGGTTCTTAAACACAAAGTCCATGATTTCTACAGATTATACACAAGGCAGCAGGTGGGATTAGCACAACAACCCTTAGGATTCCAGATAAGAAACTCACGCTCGGAATCCAGGCCGCGGTACATGAGGACGTTGCCCAGCAGGGGAAGTGGCGGCGGACCCGGCATATAGTGCAGCATATCGTTGCGCCGCTTGCGCCAAAAGTAATCCCACACCACCAGAGTGGCGAAGGCCACCAGGAGCAGCACCAGCCCCACGCCCAGCATTGTGCAGTCGACGACGAGCGATTCACAACTGAACTGGATAGAAACCGCAGCCGCCGCCGCTCCGGGTTCTTATCTCTCGTCAAAGCGACCCACTTGGAGCGCGCTCTTAAATCCCGTGCTGCTCGAGAAGCACTCACACACCCCCAGCGGAGATCCGCAAGAGAGAGCGAGCAAACACTTGACTTTTAATCGGATTTCGGCGGACGAACAAGCAGTTCCAAGTTGAAAAAACTCTAGAAGTGCTTCTGGGATCTCTGTGGGATTAATGCCAATGGAGTGGGGATCAGGAATGTCTTGAAAGAAAGAAATACAAGCCAAGTTTGAACTCTTCTGTATGAAATTTGATCTATTAAGGAGTTTTAATTGTGTTTTCTAATCCAAAGCGTAGATAGATTGTTTTCGATTATGTGTAGGTTTTGTTTTTATACTCTCAATCGCTGTAAAGCGTTATAAAAAAAGATCTGGCCGCTTCAGGATCTGCTTAAAACCAACCCATATTCTTTTAAAGAGTTACGGTGGCTTCTAATGTTCCTAAAGATGTGTAGGTTTTGTTTTTATACTCTCTATAGAGATAAAGCATTACGATTAGAGTTATGTAAGCCTCAGGATTCACAAAATCCATCCCATCCTTTTTTATAAAGTCCCATTAAATAGTTATGTTCCCGATGATGTGTAGGTTTTGTTTTTATACTCTCTACAGCGAGAGTATTACGACAAGAGTTCTATAAGCTTTAGGATTTAGGATTTGTCCAACCCATTTATCCCTAAAAAGTCACAATGAATTGTAATGTTCCCCATTGTGTGTAAGTTTTGTTTCTATACTCATAATCGCTAAAAAGAATTTCGATAGAATTTCGATAGAAAATCTGGAAACTTCAGGATCTACAAAATCTAAACCATATTCCTCCCAAAGACTCACAATAAATCGTTATGTTCCCTTCGATGTGTAGGTTTAAATAAATTACAATAATAGTTCTGACAGCTTCAGTATCCACAAAATCCAATCCATATTCCTCCCCAAGAGTCACCATGAGTCGTAAATTCGCCCGTGATAGTCACGATTAGTTGGCGAATTCGCACTCGCCATTGACCAGTCACCGTGAAAGCTGTTTTCTTTTTTTATCAATGAGTGAGAACCCTCCGAGCAGAGGCGTGGAGCGTGCCCATTCCGTTATCAGTCTGATATGTAATTCGTAATGTTGGCTTTATCCTCAAGAGCCACAAGATCCCCTAGATCCCCCAGATCCCTTAATATTTACGCTTATCTTACTCTGGAGAATGCACTGAAGTCGAGTACTTTGCCTAATCACGATTACCTGGCAGCTGGGAACTAGTTATCACTTTCCCCAGTCATGCTGAGTCGGCAAACCTGGGAACATAATCTGATACTGAAGATGGGCTTGGGACCAGGTCTCTCTGGATAATTATTGAGATTCTCCTACGCAAAAAACACACCTTAGACAGCAGTATATAATATATTTACTCCGATAAAGATTATCTCCGCGGAAATATTGCCGCATTCTCTGGCCATAAACAAAAGTCGAGTGGCAAATGGTTATTTTGGGTACGTTTGTCCACGAACGTAGCACTCGAAGCGGACTCCGACTCCGGCTCCCACTTGGTTACGAGATCAGCCAAACGGAAGTAATTAAAACACGATCAAAATTAAACTATGGATTTGCTCTGATGCCCATTGATACCTTTTTGGTTTTAATATTAATTAAACAACAATAGAGGCAGCTGTTTACGTTACAAACTTACCGAGTTCAGAATCTAGTTTGACCTGTTATAATAGCTGCGAGATGAGATCTGAGAGCTGAGAGAACTATCTCACAGTTTCAGATCTGATGAGAGCTTTGGGTCTTAAGAGAGGAGCGTGTACTGTGCTCTTAGAACTTAGGTTCTTGGGGATGCTTAGCTGTAAGTTTGGATTACAAGTTTTTCTACAAAGCTTGACCTATTGCACATTCCTTGCATAGTTTTCAGCTGAGAAAAAGCTCAAGATCAAGATCATTTTATCAGGTAATGATAAATCATTTTTATTCCTTCCTTTACAAAGATATAATCCCCAGCATCCCCGCCTGAACTATTTTGTTTTATTTTCGTCAACACGCATTGCTCTAAATACTCCACCGATCTTATCGGCACCCTATAGTAGTCCCAGTTCCCAGATAAGACTAAATCCAAACCGATACTGCTTGCCTGTTGGTTTTCCCAGGCCAACCCGCTCACGTTATCCAAGGCAGGGGGCATTTCAGTCTGAACTTTTAGTCTTCTGATAAAGGCGAAGCCTGGAGTCATGGTGAAGGCGCACATTTTGGTTCATTCATCAGGTTTCTGGGGGGATAGGATGTCAACCAGGTCACAGACTAGCAGAGATCAAAAATATCTCTTTCCACTGCTGCTCTGGGGGGGGGGCTGGGACTCTCTGATTAGGGGGAAAAAGGGAAGCCTAGACGGCAGACACTTCTAGTAGACAGTTTGACCCCCGGTTGTCGATTTTGGCCTCCGCGTCAGTCCATTGATTGTGATTGTGGTCGCCCTTATCGCATTCTGCGCCGACTACAAAACAGCCCCGCTGCCGAGCAGAACCAACCAGTCCGTCGGTGGCAAACGGTGCCAGCGGAGTTAGAATCGATTTTGATCCCAATACCGATCCCAAAAAACCGACTAGCAGCCATGTATCTGGAACTCTTCGTGCTGATCCTTACCGCTCTCTGCGTGTATGACCATTTCCGGAATAGGCGCCACAACAGGATGTATGCCGAGGCGGGCATCAAGGGGCCCAAGCGTTGGCCCCTGGTGGGCAATGCGCCCATGATGATCAACGAATCGCCCAAGAGTAAGTAGGTCATGGTTACCCCAAGAGCTTGTAAAGCGTGTAAGTGCTGCTCCCCGTTTCCAGCGGAGAGATTAGATTGATATTGGTTTTTGGAAGCGCTCGAAAGTAGGCCAAAGCTCTGTGGAATTTGAGAACTTAAAAGCTTTGAAGATGTATAAAGACCGGCAGGATATTTAACCCTCCTCCTCCTCCTCCAGCTGTCTTCGATCTCCAGTGGCGGCTGCTCAAGCAATTCGGCAAAAACATCCAGATGCAGATGCTGGCCGATCGCGGCTTCATGACCGCCGATCCCAAGATGATCGAGGCCATCATGAGCAGCCAGCAGACCATTCAGAAGAACAATCTCTACAGCCTGCTGGTCAACTGGCTGGGCGATGGCCTGCTCCTTAGCACGGGCAAGAAGTGGTTCCGTCGCCGCAAGGTCATCACGCCCGCCTTCCACTTTAAGATCCTCGAGGACTTTGTGGAGGTCTTCGACCAGCAGAGCGCCACCATGGCCGAGAAGCTGTACGATCGGGCCGATGGCAAGACGGTGATCAACATGTTCCCGGTAGCCTGCCTGTGTGCCATGGACATCATCGCCGAGACGGCCATGGGCGTGAAGATCAATGCCCAGCTGCAGCCGGACTTTAACTACGTGAAGTCGGTGAAGACGTGAGTGCCTGCCTCCTGCTCCTGCCTCATTCCTTGAGTTACCTTCCTAATCCCTGATTGATTTCAGTGCCTCGGAGATGGTCGCCGATCGGCTAATGAATCCAATCCAGCGCTTGGATCCCACCATGAGGCTCTTCTACCCGAAGGAGTATGCCAAGCTGAATAGGAATGTGAAGGCCATGCACGATTTCACCAACTCCGTGATCACGGAGCGGCGGGATCTGCTCCAGAAGGCCGTCGCCGATGGCAGCTACGATGCCAACGCCGCCTCCCTGCTGGACGATGTGGGTCAGAAGCGTCGCATGGCCCTGTTGGATGTCCTGCTGCAGTCCACCATTGATGGGGCGCCGCTGAGCAACGAGGACATCCGCGAGGAGGTGGACACGTTTATGTTCGAGGGTCACGACACCACGACCAGCAGCATCGCCTTCACCTGCTATCTGCTGTCGCGGCATCCGGAGGTGCAGGCCCGCGTCTTCCAGGAGATACGGGATGTCATCGGCGATGACAAGTCGGCGCCGATCAACATGCAAATCCTGGGCGAGCTCAAGTATCTGGAGTGTGTGATCAAGGAGTCGCTGCGCCTGTTTCCCTCGGTGCCGATGATCGGACGCCACATCAACCAGGACACCCTTCTAGGTGGGCTCAATGCTAGCTCAGCTCTCTCAATTGGCTCCCCAACTAACCTGAATGTTTTTATCCCCGACAGATGGCAAGCTCATACCGGGCAACTCCGACATCATCATCCTTATTTACCACGCCCAGCGCGATCCGGACTTCTTCCCCGAGCCGGAAAAGTTCATCCCGGAACGCTTCAGCATGGAGCGCAAGGGCGAGATCAATCCCTTCGCCTACACACCGTTCTCGGCGGGGGCGAGGAACTGCATCGGCCAGAAGTTCGCCATGCTGGAGATGAAGAGCACGGTCAGCAAGATGGTGCGCCACTTCGAGCTGCTGCCCCTGGGCGCCGAGGTCCAGCCGGTGCTCAACCTCATCCTGCGCTCCACCACGGGTATTAATGTCGGAATCAAGCCGCGCGTCTATTGAGCGGCTCCTCCTGGGTTCTTGGGCTTTACTAATCTTCTTTTTTTTTAATCTAGTCTTAAGAAGTCTCCTGTAAATATTACAATTAAATACTTGTACATATGTAAATATATAGAATATATATCTAGCGATGGAGAGAATTGGATTCCTTCGGTAAAATCCAGCTGAGATTCGAAGCTCAGATGAAGTGGAAGGGTTCAAAATTAAGACCTATTTCTCTATGAGTTGTTAACATTTGTGCACTCTTTGCGCCTGACAGTCCTTACTATGACTTGACCCTTGGTTAACATACAGTTTAAATATTAAACTGCAAGTTAAGTAACTGACACCTGAACTCTACATTGAAAACCCCGCCTTTAGCCGTTTAAATACAACACTTAAGATGTTAGGAAACTTGAACGTTAAATAAGATTAAATAGCCCTATTTTATTCGTAGGACTTTCGAGTTTTCAATGTCCGGTTAAGGTTAAGGCTCAATATTAGGGCATATTTCTCAATGTTCAGTTAACATATCTGCACTTTTTGTTCTCTACAGTCCCGGTTATCATTTGGCCCTCGGTTAATATATCGATTTACGGTACAGTTTGACTTGCCGTTAACTTAAACTGAGATTTAAGAAAGTGGCACCCTTATTAGGCATTCAGAGACCAAATGAAAAGTGTTTAGGGAACTTAAACGTTAATTCCCAAGATGATATACCCTTATTTTACTCGTAATACCTTCAAGTTCGTCTTCCTTAATGTCCGGTTAACTAACTCTCACTTTACATTCAAGATGAGCCCACTATCTAGTACTTTCTTGAGAAACTGGAGAAGGGCATGTCTTACATGGAACAAACTGAATTTATAACCTTTAGTAAACCCAGCAGATCCAGATCCTGCGATCTCCATCTCTGCCTAAAGACACACTTCTTTCCCGTTTTCGATTAGAATGGGTTCTATATTAGCTTTAACCGGCTCAGATTACAAGTCAAAAAAAAAAAAATTCTCCCGCTCGGAAGGTGAATCAATCCCAGCCGTAGACCTTTCCCGGAGTGGGCAGCTTGGCGGCGGATGCCGCCTTCGCTCCGCCGGCCTCCGCCTCCAGCTGCTTCTGCTGCGCCACCAGGTCGATGGGAGGAATCACCTCGCGACGCCCATCGCGCTGGCAGTAGTAGTTGGCCGAATACAGGTGCGAGGGTCCCTCCGGAAGCTCCGGCTGCGGCTGGGTACGATCGGCCAAGCCGTCCTCGAAGCGTAGGGCCAGGTTGTGCTCACGCTGCAAGCAAATCCCGAAATTATTCACATATCTTCCGTTCCCATCTTACATAATGAAGAGTTGGACGCCGCGACTGTGGCGCGGAATACAAAGGGTACTCACGCCCAGGAGGAATGCCCGTATGCGCTGGAGGATGGGCGACACATCACGTCGCAGGGCAGACATTTCGATTCCGGTTGCTCTTTGGTTGTTCCGTGCGAAATTCGCCAAATAGTAAATACGACTTCAAATTAGGGATGCAAAAACATCGATGCCACTATCGATAGTATCGATGTGTTTAAAGACGACGATACATCGATAAAACGCTAAAAAAACCTTGACAAAAGTGCACGACTTTCTTATTTATTAAGTATTAATCCGGATTATTATATATAAAGGCGGTTACTCGCGGCAAAATGGACAGGTTCCGCAGTGACAGGCTTGTTTTGACATATATGTACATTATATTTAATAGATAAATGGATTATGTTACATTTATAAAATTTATAAAAATATTTTTAAATTTGAAGCAGACTCAGCTCTATAATTTCATGGGTGTTTTATTTAATTTTTTTTTACGATTTTGATTTGAATTCTTACCGATTTTAACAGTATATTTACTGGTTCAAATCGCGGTCACACTAAATCGCACTACCGATACATTGAAAAATATCGATATATTCATATTTTTCACATCCCTAATTTTGGTGCTTTTGCCGGCTTTATTCAAGTTCTGGATTTTCGCTCAGTTACTAAGCAGATTTCAGTCGTAGTGCAAGCAGAGTTAAGACTGTTTGTGGAAAACCAGAGAAACCAACGGAATAGATTGAAATCGGCGTACAACTGACAAAAAGTGCCCACAACGAATAATCCGTGCCCAAAACTAAGCATCGGTGCCCGAAACTAAGCATTAGTTAAGAAGTTAAAGTGGACAGCGTCCAGCGAAGCGTTCGGCTGTGTAACCATCAAGGAAGAAGCGTCCACGAGCGTCAGATCTTCTTTAACGGTATGTTCTTTTCGACTATAATTTAATCTTTCGTTTTTCCGGAACTTTGGCAAAAAAATAATAGTGAATATAAAAAAAAAAATGAAAAAATTGTAATCTTATGTTAGTGCTGCATGATTTAGCAAGATCAATCATTAAGTTGAACATTTATTACATGTATGTAAGTAAGTACGTATATATATATGTACATATGGATGAGTTTTACTTTTTTTCTAAAGTCCGAATTCTGCTTTCTCTATTCTCCATTTTCTCCACCTGTCATATTCTTGTGCCTCTCTAGTCATCTCCCTCTAACAAAGGTCTAGCACCTTACGAACATACCTCACTTGACAACAGTCTATCTCTGTTCCTCTCTGTTACTATGCCTTACATTCGACTTTTCACACACATACTTTGCAAACCTAACGGGACCGGTGACATTTCCATTTCTCTTTCACCTTCCAGAATATTCTGCTTGACAACACCAAATGTACAAAGCACAAAAGGGAATTTTTGCCCATCTGGCAACTCTTTTACTTTTCTTACATCGCTTAAACCACCGCTACCGCTCCTAAAAGTGTAATGCAAATAATTAATTATTAACACTTATTAACGCATTCAATATTAATAATAATACATAGAGAAAATACTATTAAACACAAGATATCTCATTGTAGAGGCATTCGACGAAAGTTTTCTTAATGGTTTTTGCTCCATCTTTCTGGCAACTCCGCATTTTGGTTATGTTGACTTCTCAAATGTTTATAATAAAATTTATAAGCATATTCAAAGGAACAAAACTTCCCTAACTTTCCCTTAGGAAAGTTTTCGGGCTTCAAGCGTTCCCACAAAATATTAACAATATTCAAGAGTTAAGAGACATTCATAGTCTTCCATCACATATTTCAGAAAACCTCGAATTACACTCGAATCTCAAATGTGGCGCAAGGTGCAGAGCATGCTCGCGGGCAGCTTTGGTATGGCCCCTGAGGTAAAGGTATTGTATATTAATTTAGAGCAAAGCCGCTACTAATAGCAATCCACCACAGATCCAGGAGATCCAAGATCCCCCGCAGGTCCAGGAGATCCAGGATCCCCCGCAGATCCAGGAGATCCAAGATCCCCCGCAGATCCTGGAGGTCCAAGATCCCCCGCAGATCCAGGAGGATGTGGAGAAACCCACCGTCTTAAACACTGAGAAGAGGAACGTCCTGGGCCAAGTTAAAACTTGCTATCCCACCTCATTTGAAGTGGATACGTTGTTGTACGGACACGTTCTAATTGAACTGGATAACGTCGAGGTGACCTTCGTGCCCCAGTGGGGCGATCGTGTGTACCTTGTGTACGATGTCCAACCGGACGATGACCAACTGGACGATGATAACTGGATTCAGGACAACCAACTGGACGATAACTGGATTCAGGACAAGCAGGTGACCAAAGTGGTTCCCCAGGGCCTCCAAGTTGATCAGAGTTGCGTTGTGGAGCGCGTGTTCGATGGTTTTTCGCTGCTCGGCAAGCTTGTTTTTGTGCTCAACAAGGACGTTCCCTCAGGCGCAGAACTTCATCTGGGCGACCTTGTGAAAGCGGATCTCATCGACAGTGAATACGTAAGTGTAGTGAATGCATTTTAAATAGAAATTTCAACTAATTTAAACTAATTTTCTTATTTTTCCTTAAGGGGAAATTCAAAAAGCGCGCCATAAAGGTGACGCTGCTGGAGAAAAGCTTTGGGAAGCTAAAGATCAAGCCCTCCACCCTCCCCAGTTCGGGCGCCGTGAACGAATGTCAATCGGTTTCGGTGATCGGCCCGAATCGCCACGTTTCCACTGAGCTCCTTAAGAGGACTCGGATCACGCTAACGTTGCGGAACAACATAAAGCGGGCTTTGCACCTTAAGAGCGTGACCGTTCCCACTGAGGGGGAATCGCAGCTGAGCGTGGTTCAGCCGAGGGAATCCGAAGTCATTCTCGAAGGCCGTGAGTTTACTGTGATATTGGACGTTTGGACCAAGTTCCTGGGAGAAGCCATTGAAAAAATTGTAATGGACTTTGGCAACTTTAAAATTAGCCGCAAATTTGCGATAATTGTGTGGGAAACTGAAGAGAAAGCCCTCAAGGCGGAGAGGCGATTGGTGGCTGCTGAATTCCTAACTGCTCCTGGCAGCACGGCTATGGAGAGAACACGGTACTATGCCAACAAGGTTTGGTCCGACACCAGGGGCGTGGTAAAGGGTGAAAGCGTAGCCACCAAGCGTCGCTCTGTTCCCCTGCGCTTGGGTGGATTTGAGGTGAGATTGGGTTCGTTACATAGAGTTCTTCCCAACTCACAACTTATTTTTTTTAAGGTCCCCGATAAGCTGCGACAGATTTACCTGACCGAACGGCGCCCGGGCATGTTCGAGGCCCTCGAGCGCGAATATCCGTGCCTCAAGGAGGAACTGAACGCCAAGAACTATGTGCAGATCTTGAGCTTATTTCTCCACCTGGAGGAGATTGAGAATTTCGTGCTCATCCGGAACTACGACAGAGAACGGGCCCATTTCCAGCGAGACGGCGAGTACCTATCGCTGCTAATCGAGAATCTGGCCGAGCGCCGTCCCTCGCTGGTCATTGGCGATGTGGTGCGTGCCGTAAATCCTTGTGTGGACAAGGACAAGGACAAGGAGAACAGCAAGGCCTTCGAGGGCATTGTCCACAAGGTGCTCTGCAATCGCATCCTGCTCAAGTTCAACGTCGATTTCCAGAAAAAGTACGACGGCGAGTACTACCGCCTGGAGTTTTACTTTTCGCGTTACGGCCTCCGCAAGCAGCACCATGCCATCTCAAAGATTGTGTCCATAATGGGCGACGATTTCTTATTTCCCACCGAGGTGGTTAAACGCAAGGTTCCCCAGTTGGAACTCCGCATGATTGAAGAGGACATGTTCCTCAACAAGTCAAGGCTGCGCTGGTTTAATTGGAACCTAAACCTGATCCAGAAACAGGCGGTCTTCCAAATTTTGCGAGGCGAGGGCAAGAATATGCCTTACGTAATCTTCGGCCCACCAGGCACTGGCAAATCCATGACCCTGGTAGAGGTCCTGTTGCAGTTGGCGGAGAATGTCCCCGGCGCTCGAATCCTAGTGGGAACACCATCGAATAGCTCTGCAAATCTGATTACGAAGAGGATCATCGACAGCAAAGTCCTGCCTAAAAGTGACTTTATTCGTGTCGTGTCGTTTAATCAGATTGAAAAGGACCTCATACCGGCGGAGCTGATGAGCTACTGTGCCACAGTGGAAATTGGCAAAGCGGACAGCAGCCTGGATAATGTAAGTGTGTCTACTCCTCCTAACTCCTAACAGAATATCCTCTAGTCCCCCCGCTCTCTGCTTCCCACATAGATGGTTGTCACCGAATCGGGACTGAAGATGCTGTGCCCGATGAAGTACATGGGACGTCACCGGGTCACCATCTCCACCAACTCTACTCTGGGTAATTTCATGCAAATGGGATTCCGGGCGGGACACTTTACCCATGTGCTCATCGACGAGGCCGGACAGTGCACTGAGCCAGAGACCGTGGTGCCCATCTCACTGCTGGTTAAGGACAAAAGCCAAGTGATTTTGGCCGGGGATCCGCGCCAGCTGCAGGCCATTGTGATAAATCGTTACTCCGCACATAAGAAGTACTCCAGGTCGTTTCTGGAGAGATTGCTGGATCGTCCGCCGTATAAGAAGGACATGCTAACATTCCCCGATAGCTGCGGCTATAACCCAATGTGCCTGACCAAACTGCTAAACAATTACCGAGCACTGCCAACCATGATGTCCACTTACAGCCAGCTGTTCTACGACAATGAACTGATTTCGATGGTTTCTGAGAAGGACTCAAGGGAAGCTCGATTGCTGGAGCGGGCGATACCGGTTTTCAAAACCATTAGCAACCCATTATCGTGCGAGATACCCAAAAACCAGGCGGCCTTCTTCGTTGGAGTCAATGGAACGAACATGCAGGACAGCGATTCGCCCTCCTGGTACAATCCGGAGGAAGCCAAGCAAATCTACTTCCTGACCATTTCGCTGTACAAGCTTAATGTCCACCAGGATCAGGTTGGCATTATTACGCCATATGCGAAGCAGGTGGAGACCATCAGGAATCTCTTCACTAAAACCGAAGTGACCCAGCCTAAGATTGGCTCGGTGGAGGAGTTTCTGGGACAGGTGGGTATTTCTATATTTTTCTATGCAATATTGTATGAGGTATTTTCCATATCCGCAGGAACGCGACATTATGATGGTCTCAACGGTGCGCTCTGCGCAGGGAATGGTCGACAAGGACATCCAGTTGTCTTTGGGCTTTGTTAAGTCCAGAAAGCGAATGAACGTGGCCATTTCCCGTGCCCGTGCCATGATGGTCGTCTTTGGGAATCCGCATCTTCTTGGCCTCGACATTGCCTGGCGGCAATATATCATCTCCTGCGCCCAGAACGGTGCCTATTTTGGATGTAATTTACCAAACTGTATCCCTTTAAAGGAGGAGGAAATCTGAAAGGAGGAAATCGGAAAACTAAATCTCTAGTTTACTTTACAAAGTAAAATATGAGACCAACCTATTGTTATTTCTTAATTAATAAAGTCACTTTAAATGACTTTAAATCTGCCGGAATCAATATTTACTTTCGAGGGATGAGAGCGGGTTTGTGTGGAATCTAATATGTATGTTTCTATGACTCCTTTTCCCGTAAGTTGCATTTTTCAGAAATCCACAAAGAATTTTGTATACCATGGATTAGCCATATTATACCAGTGTATAGAGTATTAAAGTTTTTGTCTAAGGTGATTTCCATATATTCCTGATCAGCATTATGCTGTAAGGTTCCAAAACAGGGAAATGATGACTTTAAATATTTAAAGCAATGTAAAAAAAATAAACATTCTATCGGAGTTGCCAGACGGTTGAGAGAAGTTCGCACAATGCAAAGTTTTAAATTGACAAAACTATAGACAGTCACTCTAAAAAAAAACAAAAAAAGCTAATTAGATAGTGTCACAACAGCACTATTTTAATATAAACAGAAAGGCCGCCAAGGAGACCCTAAAGGTGGAAGATAAGACCAAGAGGCTGCGCAGAAGTTCAAATATTTTTGTTTTGGATCGAAGGTGGTGACTGTTCACGGTCAGTAGACAAATAACACGGGGGAAATGTGAAATATACCATTACAAAAATACTAAGAAAATATATATGCTCCAAATCTTAAAACTGTACTAAGAATCGATACCAAAACAATAAAAAAGTTAAAAAATATAATGTACGACCTAAATGTTGGAGTTTGCTGCTTTGTAACTGTACTGGACCTTGTTTCCTAATCAAAATACTGTATTAAGGGTTCGATTTTATATGTGTAGATATCTGCTAGGAAAAGGACGCTATAGCCGATTTTTACACATATTAGGTACTTGACTTGGAAGAAAAATTGAAAAAAGTCATGGCTTTGGGTACCGGGTATTTCACAGTCAAGCACACTCGTCTGTAGCTTTCTTACTTGTTTTTAAAATTTAACTTGCAGTCCCTGAAAAAGTACTGAAAAGCGCAGCCTTATAAATACCAAAAGAATACCAAAAAAAAAACCAAAGTGGCAATTCCACTTGCCGCGCAATATGAATTCAAAAAAGGAAAAATAGCACGACGTCGCCAGTTACGGTGTCTATGTGTATTTAATTTTATATATGTATTATTATATCGCTTGATTAATTTTAGTAAGTTAATATTTATAAAATTGAGGAAATAGATCCTTTGGTCGACCGCTAACGATACACGTATAATAAATAAGTAGTCGCTCTCGATTCTCGATTCTGTCTTCAGTGTTTTGTTTTTTTCTCTAATTATTAATAATAAATTAAACTAAGTTCACTAAACTACTGCAATTTAAAGCTGCCGCTTTAGTAGTTGCGAGAGTTCCTTTCAACGATGCCGTGCCGTTGGGTGGCGTGGCGTGGCTTCCTCCTTAGGCCTTCTCCGGCTGCGCAGGCTGCGACTCCGGACTGGGCGCCGGCTGCTCAGCCTGCTGATCCACGCTGACTGTGCGCACAAACACGGCTGAGGCTTCGATCACAATCGTGGGCAACTCCTCAGCCGGTGCTGCTGCTGCTGCTGGTGCTGGTGCGGCTTCAGCGGGGGTGCTGGCAGCAGGAGCCTCTTGTACTTGCTCTGTACTCTCCTGGGGCAGCGGTGCCTCGGCCTTTGGCGGGGCTTCTGTGACTACCACAGCGGGCGCTGGCTCTGGAAGGGGAGCCGCCTCCGCAACTGGCTTGGTCTCGACAGGAGCCGCCTCCTCAGCAACTGGCTTGGCCTTAGCTTCCTCGGAAGCTGCAACAGGAGCTGCCACTGGAGCTGCAACTGGGGCTGGTTCGGGAGCTGCAGCAGGAGCTACAGCTGGAGCTGCAGCAGGAGCTACAGCTGGAGCTGCAGCAGGAGCTACAGCTGGAGCTGCAGCATGAGCTACAGCTGGAGCTGGTTCCGCTGGAGCAGGGACCGCAGCTGGGGCTACCTCCTCCTTGGTCTTGGGCGCCGCCGGCGACTGCGACTTTGACTTGGGCTTGGGCTTGCCCACCGCCGGCGATGGAGTGCGCGACTTGAGGTTCTGCTCGTGGGCACTGCGATCCATCAGCACCGATGTGGACTGCGGCGGTGCCGGGCTAGCCGCCCGCTTGATATCCTCGATCTTGGCATCCATCTCAGCGCGAATCTCCTTGATGGGCTTCAGCAGGAAGACCGGCACATCGTCGTCGCGTCGCTGGTACAGCATTTCGCCCTCAAAGTCCACCAACTTGTGTTTGCGGGCGCGCAGCAGGATGCCCACCACCTTGTCGGAGATGTAGTTGTAGATCTGCAAGAGATTGGGAATTTCAGAGTCAGCGTGGGTCACCAAAGAGGGGGATCGCATTAAAAACACTCACATTGAAGAGCTCGCCGAAGGGGATCACACGCATCTTGGGCTCGTCCTTGACATCGTAGCCCTCCGAGTTGATGATCTGGCACAGCTCGAGCATCTCCTTCATCACATGGATGTTGGCCTTCTGGCCGCGCGCCTCCGTGAGGCTGCCGGCCAGCGGCTTGCCGTACTGATCCTTGGAGAAAGTCGGCTTCGGCGAGGCGGCGCGCCCGTCCTGGGAGAAGGGATTGAGCAGCTGGGACTGCTTGTGCTGCGTCGCCTGGTTGTTGAACATGGCTACCTTGGAGGACAGTGGTGAGTCCTGCAAAGGAAGCGGGCAAGAGTCGAAATAGGGTCTTAATAAATTCGAAAAAAAAGAAAAGAATGGCCATTTAAATACTAAATTAAATAATGCCAAAACTCCCCAAAAAAAGCTGCGAACAGGTCACACTCAAGCTCAAGCTAGCTTAGCAGGTTTCCCGCGTTGCCAACTACATACCATAATGGCGGGTAATTCAAATTTATGTAATATCAAGTCAATAGAACAAAATCGAGTTACAATGAAATTTACACAAAATTTGGTCCCGTTAAAATTGTATTTTTATTGCATTATTGTATTATTGTATTGTAACGGTAACTAAGGCCGCTGAAACCATTGTAAGTTAAGTTTTTGTCTTGAAATATTTTTAGGAACATTTAAAAATCGTGTTTTTTGCCTTCCTAGCGCGTAATTAATCGCTTTCGAATTCAACGTTCGGCCGAGAAAATTAATTGGTCGCAATTAAATAACAGCGGTCTTACATTTTGTGTAATTTCTCATCTAATAAGTGCAAGATGCCAGCGCCGTGAGCCAGTACCAAAAGGAATGTACAAATGTCGTGGCAATAAATAAAAACAAAAAACGAGGGAAGACAGCGGCAGAGAGGCTTCTTCTGCTTTTGACGAACAACCAAAAAAAGAAAAACATATATTATATACACTTCCTATCGTATGGCAAATATAAAAGGCAAGAGAAAAATAAAAACGAAAAACAGGAATGACCTTCACTGCCAATTTTCGGCACTAGAAGAGCCGTTCCGTTGACCACTCACTCGTCGCTAGCCTCGTCGCTTGCCACTCGCCACTGTTTATCCCATTTGATTATTATTTACGACCCGAAAGAGAGATATAGGTGGCGATATATCCACAAACAAGAGACGGAGTCCCTGATCAAGTTGCCCATGAATGAATCGCAAGCAATGTTTATATAATTCGAACCAATTTATTTGGCAGCCGCAGCAATGACGTTCTGAATATTTGTCTCTTTGATCAATACTCGGATCGTATCCAAAGAAAATTTCGTCAATCAACTTGCGGCGATTTTCATTCATATATGAAGAGCGATTCGCTTATAAATAAATCCAACGATGAATGAAATGCGACCAGAATTCGCAGCGGTGTGAGAGTTTTCGAAAAAAAGCGAAAAAAGCGACAAAAAACGCAGATAAAGCAAACAAGCGACCAGGTGAAAGTCTGGGAAAAATGCATAAATTCGTCCATGGAAATTAGTTTTTGTTTCGAAATTTTTCATTTCGATTTTCGCAGGCACCTCAGGCCTCAAGTGCTGGGAAGCCCAAGTCTCCAGCTGAGGGGGCGATAAAAATGAGATTTATATTGTAAACAAGGGTCCGACAGATCACTCAACGCAATGGAAATTAAAATGGATATGGAAATGGAAATGCAGAGCCAACGACCTTTTGGGGAATCGAGAGTTGAAGGAGTTTTCTATTAGTAATGAGAGATTTTTAGGGAAAATCATTAATTTATTTAACCTAAGACAAACATTTAGAGCTTAAAAGTTGGGATACCATTATTTCAGCTTTAAATTTCTTTTACGACTTTTAAAGAAAGTTATTTGTGAGATTAAACATTAAAACATAGATTATTTAAGGTAAGAAAAGTAAGCTCCTTCACATAGTCATAATTTACATAAATTTAAACATAAAAACCCCGAAAATTGCCTTATTAAATTGCAAGTCCTTTGATTTTTGCACTTTAAAAAGTACCTTTTCCATTTGAAAAATTCCCCAGAAATCGTGTAATTCTATGGATCCTACTCAAGTTATACACAAGTTATATGTATGTGGAATGACGACTAGTTCCTGGGGCGACATTTGTGTCAGCTGCAGCTGGTCCGGATCCGAGTCCGAGTCCGGCGCGAATTGGTTACGTGGCCTGGTCACTGGCGGACAGATCTATTCGGGATCTATTTGTCGGCGCCGTTGTCAGTCTTGAGAAGTCTGCGCTATATGCCTCGGCTATATACATATGTACATGTATCATATGTATAGTATATCCGTGCATATTCAGCATTGCTATTTCAACTCGAACCGAGCGATGGTCATTGCCAAGAATTTTTCCGTGTTTTGATCTTATTTTTTTTGCTGTTGCTGCTCGCGCTGTTCACTGTTTGCTGTGCGAAAATTTGTTCGTATGCTAAATGGGTGTATGTTTTGGCAATTCATGTGGCGACAAATTAAAACAAATACAACAAACTGTCCGCCACTTGGGTTATTGTTTTGTTTGAGACTGGGACTGGGACCAGGCAACGGGCATTCTTTATATCATTTCGATCTTAATGATTTTTAATCATGCTCGTTTGGAAGCGGTCCAGAGGCGGACACCGAAGGCAAACATTTTTCTTGCCAATAACAAAAGCCTGGCGAATTTCGCTTGACATTTATTCTGGCAATTTGCATTATTACGAGTGTTTCTATTTCTTGCTTAATTTTTTCTTAAATTTTATTTTCCGTTTTTCACGCATTTCTTGTGGCTTTTTTGCGCTGCGCATAAATAATTTTCGGGCATTTGTCGCACGAGATGTTCGCTGCGAAACGGAAAAAACAATACAAAATCTCTGTTGGCGTTGGGCAGATCTTTTTATAGTTTCGGTTGTGGCGGCATTCCAAAGATGCCGCCGAGAATCTTAATTCAAATCCCTTTGCCACATTCTGGCCAAGATTATTCCCATCCTCCTCTGCCTCCTTTTCGTTTTATTTCGAAATGTTTGCTTGGGAAAAAGTTCCTCAGAAAGAACGCAGAACTGGCTCAGAGCTCGTTATATTTCTCAATCTGCTTTACGTTGATTATATTAATTTAATTAATTTGCTTTATTTAATTTAATACATTTCCTATATGTTTAATCAATTCTTTTGAGAATCCTTAAAGTATTCGTCTTTATTTTGGCTAATACTTTGTGTTTCATCAACTTCCATTTTTATATTCAAAGTGGAGCTAGAGAGTTATCAATGTTTATAGTTTTATAATCGATTTTTGCTTACAAAACATCGAGCATGGGTGCTTATCGATTTATAAACGATTTTTACTTATAACACATCGAACATGCTTATCGTTTAAGAATGGATTTTTGATTATAGAACATCAGAGACTTTAATTCTTTACCAAGCATTAACCCAAAAAAGTTTGGAACAAAGTCCAGTAGAGGATCTTATAGGATTACATAGAAAAGTAGACCAAGTGAGTTGGTATTACCTAAATCTATATCTGAAGAGAATTATTATAAGTAAGAACACCAAGTAAGCATAGATTTTTAGATTCCTGAACTCATATTTTCGGAAATCTCCCAAAAAGTGAAACTTTGAGAGTCATTTACTTTAAGTCTCGCTCCTTGGGTGCCCCGTGTGGGCATCGCTGACCTAAAGCCTTAATGCGAATAATTATGAATGGGGTTAAGCTACTCACCACCACGAAGCGCAGAGCGCCCAATTCGTGCGATACATCCGTCATAATGCCGCTGGGATCTTGCAGAATGGTCTGGAGTGTGGTGGCGGAGGCAAACTGGTCCGTAGAGCTGGCTTCGAGACTTGGGCCTTTTGTCACCGCGAATTCGCAACACTTTTGCCTGGAAGCAGAGGAAAGAGAAGAGAGTTCGAGACAAAGGCCCGGGCGATGGGAAAGAAAACCAATTAAATTTAGCAACAAACAACATCGTAACAATGGAAATGTGCGGTGTGCCCATTGTTGTGTCTTCTTGTGTTTTGTGTGTGTTTCTTGTGCGGCGAATTGCCAAAGAGCGTTTATTTACTTTTTACCATTTTACCATTTTACCATTTCTTTTGTGACCCAGACCCAGACCCCGGACTTCCAGACCCGGCCCAAAGCAGCCCCACGGCTAATGGCCAAAACAAAATTAGAGAGAAGATGAGCGCGCGCGGCAGAAATGAAAACATAGTGGAAAGAAATGGAAGAAAAAACAGGAGAAAAAACGTGGAAAACAGATAGAGAGATGGGGCAAAACCAAAACAGAAGCAAAACAAAGCGAAAAAAAAAAAAAAAACAGACCGTTAGACCTGAACTTTTGATCGCCCCTCGCCAGTTATGGCTCTACGAATGCGACCCCGAAAGACGAAAGACGAACCGGAATTCGGTATCTCGTGCCCATTTGCCGTTTTTCATTTTTCCGTTTTTTACCCATTTCGAATTAACTGGAAATTACCCGACACATTATACTAGTATGTACATATGCATGAAGCCCCTCTCTGGTTTCCCATCGAGCCTTAAGTCTCCATTAACCTGCTACATCATTCATAGTTTCAAAGTCTAAACTTTGGGGATTACAAAAAGTGTTTCAAGCGAAAAGGTGGGCTCTTGAAATGTCTAGAAAAATAAATCTAAGAAGTAAACAATAATAATATCTATCCAAAGGGGTGTACGGGTATGGGATATAGAAAGATATAGGTATAGGTAGATGTATTATAGTGTAGTTGAAACAGAAAAATAATAATAATTGATCAGAAAAATGCTCAAGAATTTGAAAGTAAAGCAAAGATTTATTTGGGAAAAACAAAAAAAATGTTTAAACAGCTAATCTGCTGTTTTAAAGAAATTTCCCGAACTGGGCAGATAATACAGGAAATCGATGTGTCTTTTGCTAACTCCTTTAAGCTCTGATCGCTGTTTAAAGATTTTGAGCCTGCATCCCAATTAGAGATGGCTAAACATCGATTTAAAATCGATTTTTGCCTACCAAAAACATTGAAATATCGAACACTTTTTACTTTCTTCAAATTCGCATCACTTCTCACCGATTGCGATTAATTAGAGCTGACAAAACATAGATTTAAAAGAGATTTTTGCATAAAACAATCGAAAAACTATATTATTTTCCAGTTTTAATCCTAATTTATATTTTGTATAGCCTCATTACTGATCACTGATCACTGATTTCAAGCCCACATCTTATTTAGAGCTGGCAAAGCCTCGATTTAAAATCGATTTTTTTATACCAATCGATAACTTTGATTGCTTTCCAGCTCCAATCGTAATCCCTTTATCAAGGTAGGTTCCCCTTCTTTTCCACTCACTTTTTATTTGATTTTTGTGTGTGTGTGTGTGTTCACACTGGAAGTAGCTCCTCTCGTTGTATTCTTGTCTCCTTAGACTGGCTGGAATTCCTCGTTGATTCCTTGGCTTCAGATTCTATTTCCTTTTGTATTTCCGTTTCCGTTTCTGTTTCGATTCGATTCGATCCACTCACAAATGCAAAATGCACACGATTGTTTTCTCTTTTTTCTTTTTTGTGATACAAGAACAGCAACAACCAAAAAAAAAAGGCCAACAACAAAAAGAAAAATGTCTTTGAATTTTTTATTGGTGATTTGCGTTTTTTGCGTTCCGGGTTTGATTTGAATCTGATCGAGCTGTATATATAGCTTCTGGTGTATTATGGGGGTATTTTATATCTTAGAGGTGCACGCCGTTTGGTTGCTGGGACCAAAAGTGAGCGCCGAAAGCGAGCGCTCTTTCTTTTTATAGCCACCGATCGCGCAGCGGCAGAGGCAGCTGCTTTTCAGCTTTTCTTATTTTTCTGCTTCTCTGCCGCTCTTCCGCAGCGCGCGCTCTGCATTTTCTTTTAATTTTAGACCGTTTTTCCCAACTCTTGCCATCGTTTTCCCCATGCAAATCGCTACAGCAACAGCAGCAGCAGGGCAGCAAGGTAGCAAAAAACAAAACTCCCAGAAGTTGGAGTTGGCGAGTTCAAGGGAGCACCTGCTCCACATCCCCGGATCCAACACGGAGTCGGGGGTCACTCTTCAATCAACACCAGCTTACGCGCTTCGCTGGTCCGCGGCTCTGACCGCAGAACAGAACGGTCAGGAAGCCGCAGGGAAGCACAAGAGAACAAAGAGAGAGAGAGAGATTTATACACTGAAAAAAATAACCCCAAGACAATGAAAATTAAATTCACAAAGTCTACATGTTTCTAGATAATATTTAAGCTTGTATCCCATAAGGGTAACTAATGAAGAGAGCTTGCCACATTCAAAACTATTTGCAACTGAATGGAACTTATAAGCTTATGTTGCTGCTTTGCTTGTACACTGCAGGCAAAGCGTGGAAAAACCCCGATTCTGCGATTTTTTCATAATTATAAACCCTTCTAGTCGAATCTATTTCTTGACAAACAAGTTGCTACTTAAAATATGATCGCAAAAGGTCTTTTAAAATTAAATCTTTTAAATTACATCTTGCCCTAGCATGTGGCACAACTTTTCTCCGAGTGTGACGCCGCAAAGTGTGAGAATTGGTCACCGCTCGTGCCGCTCTGTTCGGCCGGCGCGGCGGCGGCGGTGGCATTGCTCTTGGGATTTCTTTTGGGGAAAAACCGGAAGCGGTCCGAACCGAGCCCCCGCTCCTTGGCAGCGGATTGGGGGACCCGAAATAGACCGACCATCTAACGGCATGCTGATGGTTGGGTCTCGTTTCGGCCGCCGGTTCATGTAACGCGCTGATCGTCGGAAGGAATCTCGAATCTCGAATCTTGGATGCCATTCAAAAATCGCGCACAGCAACAGGCGGCAAAGGAAACGCAGCTTGCAAAGCCATAAGGGGTGGCGCCAGCACAGAAAGAAATACAAATAGGGTAGGTCCTAATAAAGGACTCTTCCAAAGATTATTATAATGTCAAAAAGCCAAGAGAATTAATATGAAGAATGCAAAAACTCGCATATCCTTCTTACTTTAAAGAGAGGCTTCCTTGGTAACCGAACTCCCTACCCTAGGTTATGTTTGTGGCAGCAATAAAGGCTGGAACAAACAAAAGAGTCAATAAATATTTAAACAATGTAATGCCTATGACTTTGGCTCGGTGTGTGGGGGAATCTATCCCGCAATCGAGAATCCCACAAAACCCAGTTGTGAAGTGGCATCGAAATGCGCGTGCCCAGCTGCCTTGGCTTGTCAGTCGGAGACTGGGTCCACCCGGCCCGCCAATCTTTAATATACGAGTTTATTCCGCTAATTAAACAAATTCGACTGCATTGTTCGCATACGAGAGGGTTCGGCGTCTGCTCCTGGGTCTTTCTCACCGGTGGGTATATTGGTTAACAAGTTTACCTTTTCACATATTTGCTTTAAATTTGAATTTAAGTTCAAAATTTAAAGATATAATGGGATAATAACAGAAATTTACTATAAGACTTAATTTGATATGGTTTTCTCATTATCCGGTTAACAATTAACCAGAGTTTAAAGTCTAACAGGTGCTGTAAAGTGCAGAAAGTGTGCCCAGATTCTCAATTCTTTTATTTCTAATCTGACTTTTTTATCAACAACTTTATCATAACCCTAAGCGGTAACCCTCCGGTTAAGTTTAACTCCCACAAGAAGCCCTGCTAGCACATCCAAACAAAAAAAAGGATTCTGAGACCTAACAATTGAGATACTTTTTATAATTTCTTCCCTGTTAAACTCTCGACTTCTTAGAGGGTATCCTGCCCCCTCATCAGCTAACTGCAGCTTGCCACTCGCTTGTTATTGTTGCATGTTTGGCTGACAGCCACAAGTGCATGGCGATGCGATGCAATGGCGGTGGCGGTGGCAATTATATGGCATGCCAACGGGGCTCTACTGCACGTGTATGTGCTCTGGCTGTGGGTGCCACTATATAGTCTTTGGGTCTGGGTTTGGCAACGGGCAGCACATAAATAAGATCAACTCATGAATGAAAATGCGTTCGCCTGAGCAATTTCCTGTTGCATCCCCAAAAACGACGACGAAAAGTCGGCTAAATAATCGCAAAATGCTTAGCATAAATTATCAGATAGATATGGCGGGGCGCTGAAAGGTCTGTCGGCTGTCAGTAATGAAGAGTCAATCAGGCTTCGCCATGGCACTTGATATTTATTTAAGCATTTTGCATTTTGCCATCGGAATTAGCCTGCCAATGAGTTCCGCATTTTAAGAATATATTACGGAATGATTTATCGGATTTTCTTTGAAACTGATAATATGATATGTGCCTTGGATTTCTAGAATCCGATTTCCTTTAAAGTTGGATGACTAGAATATATTCTAGTTAGATTATATTAAAAAAATCATGGTTAATATATAAATAGAATGATTAATATAATTAAATACCTACAACTTTTATCAGTTTGATTTATCGATTTCTATATCGCTAGACATGCATAGTTATCGATTCTCAATAGCTAGACATGAGATATCGATCGCAAGCGCAGCCAACTTCACTTAAAATAAGGTCATGCTATCCTGCAGAACTTTGGTGAAGAATACATAATTTATAAATTACAAATTTCAATTTACAAATAATTACAAATTTAGTTCTCAGACTCTTCTGCATCTTAAAGTACTTTTATCTAATTTAATTCGTTTAAGTTGCATTATCAAAATAAATACTTGCGAACGAAAACCCTTTACTCCAACATATTTAATATAATATTTAATATATTAATTTATATTTAATAAAATGGCAAACTGTGCCACTCCACCTAACATAGCCTGCTTTACCCTTTAAGCCCGGTTACCAGGTCGAAAACGCGACACTTTTAAATCACTTTCCGTCAGCGGCATGGGAATTCGTCGGCCGAGCGAAATAATAATGTGTAATTCAAACAATTAGTTGTGTTTATTTGTGAAAATAGCCAAGAGCTGAAAACGTCAAAAACGAGAGCAACTATCAAAGCGATGCGGGGCAGCCGCAAAGGGACTCTCTATGATTCATCCCATTCCCATGCCCAGAGTCATCATGGGGATGTCACAATTTATTAATATTTATTTAACATTTAATTCATATTGTGGGCCAAGTAATGGGATATTGCCTTACTTGGTCATCAACTGGCTGGGTGTGCTTTGCCTTTATTTATTAAGTTATTTTTTGGCAACGCGGCGTATACGTAATGTTGCGGGCCAGCAGGCCAGGAAAAATTGCGCATACGCGGCATCTGCTTAATCATATGTTTTATTATTGTTATTATGCTGTATTATTAGTCCGGGCATGCATTGTGGCGCAGAAGACTGGCGTCGACGATGGCTCATCCTTAGGTCTATATATAAACCAACAATAGGGGTGGAAATAATAGGAATTTATTCGGGGAAAGATCTTAAAAGTAGGTACTACTAATAAATAATAGCAAGAATACGGAAACAATTGATGAAAAATAAAGGAACAAAGGGTACCTTGTAAAGAAACAACGCACTTTCCTAATGAACTCAAAATTTAAGCACTTCCTGGCTACCGAATACTTTCCGAAATTACTGAAATGTCATCTATTTGGCCATTTAGACATGTCTTAATTACTATTATCCAGAGCCTGCTTGACACAACTGCGAAATATGTCCATTTTGTCTCTTTATTCTGGTGGAAAACGTGCTAATACTTTGGGTATTTTGGGCGCACGTACGTATTATATAGCTGCTGCGGGCTTGGATCCATCGTATATTATTCTATATATTCTGTGTACTAGATGCCAAGTGGGCAAGTGCTCTTTTGACGCAAATTGTGCGCCGCTGCCAAATTGCCATTATTTTTATTGTTATGATGTAGTGCTCTCCGGAGTTGAGGTCGGTCCGTGTCCATTTATCCAATATCCATTATCCGTTGTCCATTTATCCACTTGTTCGTTATCCATAATCCCGCTGCACATCCCTTTGAAGTGCGCCATAACCTAAAATATGCATTCCGGATTAGGGATGGCACAGAATAAAATGTAATTAATCGATTTTAGAGTCATGCGATTAATTGAATGAATGCCGAAAAGGTAAACATACTGGCAACGAATAATTTATAGCTTATATATCATTCGTATTAAGTGTCTTATCTTTATTAGCTATATTTCTTATAATCGATTAATGATTTTATTAATCGAAACCTATTTTTTTATACAATTATATCGTTAATTATCGATTATTGACTATTCCTGATCTGCTCAATAAACCAGAGCTGCAGGAACAAAAATAAAAAGTAAAATATAAAAATATCTCCTTATCACATATTTGGTTATTATTTTATCCTTTAAAATCCATTATTTATTATTCAATAATTCTGTGAGCTGCCCCGCTTGTAACCTCATTGAACTGTCGACTGGCGGGCGTGATGCGCAATGAAAATGAACCAAAATTGGAAATGAAAATGGGAAAACTGTGAAATGCCAATGAAATTCCAACGCACACGAAGCCATAAGCTATGAGCTATAAGCTATATCCGACAGCGAAAAATTGCCAGCTCTTGTAAGACATGTGTAAATATTTACGTTCCGGAGGGCAGGAGGAGCTCCTCCTTGCCTTTGCCTCTTCGGAGCGGAGCAGCAAGTGACGTCGATGTCGACGACCGGCCGAGAGGCGACGCAAGAATTTTGGAATTTGGCATGGTCGAAGGACGCCTACTTGTTGTTGCCATTGTTGCGTATACTATATAGCGCCTATAACTGAATGTTTATTTCGGATATATGTACATATACATATGTACATCTGTAGCTACGCAGCAGATCGTGTGGGCGAATGTGCATGTGTTTCTGATTGGCCGCGGATGCGGATTCCGTATGAATCAGCTGCGGCTGCCAAATGGGAATTTCTAAATATTCTCAATTCGAATTGGCCATAAAGGTCAGAGATGCTGAACAAAAAAGATATTCGAAAAGTGCGGCCAAATACGGGAAAAAACAGCTATATTAAATGGAATTTTACGGACAGTTAATTCGGAAGGAATGCGATGTTAATTAGGTTTACATTTCCTCAGCTGCATAAACACATTTTTTAATGGCTTAAACGATTAATAACGAGAAAGAAAGCTAACTTCGGTAAACCGAAGTTGGTATACCCTTGCAGTCTGCAATTGGATCATTAAAAATCTAACCATTTTAGTAATGTTAAAAAACATCGAATTTTGTAAATTTTACATGTAGAATTTTACATTTTCATATAAACCGACCGATCGCTTCTATGGCAGCTATATGATATAGTTGTCCGATCTTAACGAAATTAAAACCGTAATTATAAAACCATAAAAAACTGCTATATCTTAAAAATTATAGAAATACGTTGAAAAACAGAGAAGTTAAATTTTTTTTACATTAATTTCGCCTTCATTCCTATGGCAGCTATAGTATAGTATAGCTATAGTAGTCCGATTTCGGTCGTTCCGACATATATACTGCGACATATATACTGCGTGCTAAAAAAATAAGACTATGCTGAAAATTTCAGCTCGATAGCTCAAAAACTGAGAGACTAGTTCGCGTAGAAACCGACAGACGGACAGACAGACGGACATGGTATATTTTTTTTAAATTTCTTAAATAAGTTTGCAGTTTTATTGACCAAATAAAAACGAACCTAGAACAGCTTTTCGAATTGAATTTAAGGCTGTTTTGGCTAAGTTATGATTATTTTTAATTATTATTATCATTAAAATTCTCAAAATTTGAAAAAAATATATATTTTTTTTAAATTTCTTAAATAAGTTTGCAGTTTTATTGACCAAATAAAAGCGAACCTAGAACAGCTTTCCGAATTGAATTTAAGGCTGTTTTGGCTTAGTTATGATTATTTTTAATTATTATTATTATTATTTTTCGGCTGACTTTCATTAGTGTTTCTTTATAATTAACAATATTTGAGGTCTTTCTGAGAGCATATTATGGCCAAAAATCAACGGATAGCCAAATGGCGTATATATTTTTCGATTCGCTATTAAAATCTTAATTATTTGGAAGTAAAATATTGAAAAATTTGAGAAAAAAAATTTGGATCGATTTTTCAAAATTGTATAAAATTCTCAAAATTTGAAAAAAATATATTTTTTTTTAATTTCTTAAATAAGTTTGCAGTTTTATTGACCAAATAAAAACGAACCTAAAACAGCTTTCCGAATTGAATTTAAGGCTGTTTTGGCTTAGTTATGATTATTTTTAATTATTATTATTATTATTTTTCGGCTAAGACTTTCATTAGTGTTTCTTTATAATTAACAATATTTGAGGTCTTTCTGAGAGCATATTATGGCCAAAAATCAACGGATAGCCAAATGGCGTATATTTTTCGATTCGCTATTAAAATCTTAATTATTTGGAAGTAAAATATTGAAAAATTGGAGAAAAAAATTTTGGATCGATTTTTCAAAATTCTATAATTATATCTATACCATCATTAAAATTCTCAAAATTTGAAAAAATATATTTTTTTTAAATTTCTTAAATAAGTTTGCAGTTTTATTGACCAAATAAAAACGAACCTAGAACAGCTTTCCGAATTGAATTTAAGGCTGTTTTGGCTTAGTTATGATTATTTTTAATTATTATTATTATTATTTTTCGGCTAAGACTTTCATTAGTGTTTCTTTATAATTAACAATATTTGAGGTCTTTCTGAGAGCATATTATGGCCAAAAATCAACGGATAGCCAAATGGCGTATATTTTTCGATTCGCTATTAAAATCTTAATTATTTGGAAGTAAAATATTGAAAAATTGGAGAAAAAAATTTTGGATCGATTTTTCAAAATTCTATAATTATATCTATACCATCATTAAAATTCTCAAAATTTGA